>JZKD02S1735998.1:539500-562073 GCA_000966675.3 Picea glauca | reverse complement strand
CCTACAAACCTTCCTTAACTTTAACAACAAGAGACTAGCATTTTCATCAAACTTTTCTTTAGTCTCACATGCCTAGTTTTGGATTAGTCAACAACCCTAACTTGAATTAATCATAGCTTTGAACCTGTAATGTATAAAAATCTGAAACTGATACACAATGTTATTCAATGTGTTTTATGAAATTCCTCCAGGTGTCACTACTTGGAACCTCTCAGAAAAGGAGTTATAACAAAAATGACATGCCTTGTTGAATTCTGGCTTATTCTAGAGAGCGACCTTGTAGAGCGTTCCCCGCACGAAATATTCATTGAATTGATATGAAATTGTTACACAAGAACTATCCATATAGGATAGTTTCCCTAAAAAATTCATTTTCCTTCATCTCATTATTCCACAATTAAGCATGAGTTCTCTTACTCCGCAAAGCGTCTTCCCGTGAAGGCTTTCACAATAAGGGGACCACTTTGGAGTTCATCCATATTTACTTCTTATCAACCATGACAAAACAATAATGAGTCATATTTACATCAAACAATATTGGGTCCATTACCCAAACCTTTGTTCTATGGGGATTTCTTCAAGGGTTGACATCAATGACAACCAACCTTAATCGACAAGGTATTGGTTGATCGTAAGTCACTTCCAAGTTTGAAGTTTTTGAATTTGAATTTTTGCAAGTATTGTGTTTTTGGAAAACAGTGTAGACAAAAGTTTAAAACAAGAAGACATATAAGAAAAGGTATCTTTGATTACATTCATTTAGATGTTTGAGGTCCATTGCCTACAGTTTCTTTTGGAAGATCATCATATTTTGTGACATTTATAAATGATTACTCTAGAAAGGTTTGGCTCTATTTACTTAAAAGAAAAGCCGATGTATCTAATAATTTTAAGAAATTCAGAGCTTTGGTTGAAAAGAGCACTGATAATTCAATCAAGTGTTTAAGGACAAATAATGGAGGTGAGTTCACATCTTTGGAATTTGAGAACTATTGCCAAGAAGCTAGGATCGAAATACATAAGACCACGATTTATACTCCTCGGCAGAATGGTGTTTTTTAATGCATTAATAAGACTCTTCTAGAGAGAGTAAGGAGCATTCACAATAATGCTAATATGAAACAAGAATTGTGGGAAGAAGCGGTTTTTACAACATGTTGTCTGATAAATCGGTCACCATCAACTACAATAAACTGTAAGATTCTAGAAGAGGTATGGACAAGTCATTCGTGTGTTTTTTCAAATATGAGAATATTTGGTTGTGATGCTTATTATGTTATTTCTAAAGATCAATGTTCTATGTTAGATCCTAGATCAAATAAATATGTCTTTGTTGGTTATGGTGATGTAGTTAAGGGTTATAGATTGTGGGATCCTACTGCCCACAAACTCATCATAAGCAGAGATGTATTATTTTATGAATCCTCACTCTTAAAATCAGAACTAGTAGATGTTGAAGTGAGACAAGAACATGTACCACAAGTTCAACAAATTTAGTTGGAAACTCAACCATCTTCAGAAAAGGAGGAGCATGAAGAAGTTCCAGAAGAAGAAGATGAAGATGTAGAAAATATCCAGGAAATTGAGGATATGCCTCAACCATCTCTAAGGAGATCTTCACGGGTCAGGAATCCTCCTACAAGGTATGTTGATTATGTTTCATCTGTGGCTTTGGTTTCTATTGATGGAGAACCTAGTTGTTTTCAGGAAGCAATTAAGGTATCTGAAAGTGCTCAATGGAAGAAATTTATGAAAGAAGAAATCGATGCCTTAGAGAGGAATAAAACATGGGACCTGGTATAACTTCCAAAGGACGGGAAGGTTTTCGACTGGAAGTGGGTCTACAAACTGAAAAGGGGTGTTGATGATAAAGTTGAAAGGTATAAAGAAAGACTGGTAGCAAAAGGGTATTCTCAAAAGGAAGGCATTTATTTTCATGAGATCTTTTCACCAGTTGTGAAGCTTGTTTCAGTTCGTGTTGTGTTAGCACTAGTTGCTTTACTTGATCTTGATTTAGAGTAGCTAGATGTTAAAACCACATTTCTACATGGATATTTAGATGATGATATATATATATATATATGGAACAACCAGAAGGGTTTGTTTAGGATCGCAATAAGAGGTTTGTTTTCAAACTAAATAATTCATTGTATGGCCTGAGACAGTCTCCCAGGAAATGGTACAAGAAGTTTGATTGCTTCATGGTGAGCCTAAATTTTACAAGAAGTGAATATGATCATTGTGTTTACTTTAAAATGTTGGAAAATGGCATGTTCATTGTTTTGGTGTTATATGTTGATGATATGATTGTGGAAAGAAAAAGCATGGTTGAAATCAATAGGTTAAAGGCTCAGTTGGCTAGGGTGTTTGATATGAAGGATCTAGGAGAAACAAAAAAAATCTTAGTCATGGATATACACAAAGACAGGAAAAATGGTAAGTTGTGGTTATCACAACAGAAGTGTGTGGAGAAAATACTTATGAGATTCGCTATGAATAATGTGAAACCCATACAGATCCCTTTGGCTTTCCATTTCAAGATTTATTTAGGGTTATGTCCTAGTAATGACAAATAAAATGATTATATGTCTCGTGTACCATATGCTAATGCAGTGGGAAGTTTTATGTATACGATGGTAAGTACTAGACTAGATATTTTACTTGTAGTTGGTGTTGTCATTCGATACATGGAAAATCCAGGAAAAGAGCATTGGGAAGTAGTGAAATGGGTTCTTTGATATCTTAGAGGCACAAGCAGTTATTCTATCACCTATGATGGTTCCAAAGATTCATTTTGTGGTTATGTAGATTTAGATTTTGCAGGTGACTTGGAAAAAAGGAGATCCACTTCAGGATATGTCTTTACTCTTGTAGGAGGACCTGTTAGTTGGATGTCAAAGCTTCAAAACATATTTTCTTTATCCACTGCTGAGGCAGAGTATATGGTTGCTTCACATGCATGCAATGAGGCAATTTGGTTATAGGGTTTGTTGGGTGAGTTTGGAAGGATGCAGGACAAGGTGAAAGTATTTTGTGATAGTCAAAGTGTTATTCATTTGGCTAGAAATCCAACTTATCACAATAAGATTAAGCATATTTTTGTTAAGTACCATTTTGTAAGATAGTTTGTTGATGAAGGTGGAGTGTCTCTAGAAAAGGTCCATACAAAAGTGAATTTTTCAAACATGTTTACGAAACCAATTTTGTTAGAGAAGCTACGATGGTGTTTGGCTTCTCTTGGCTTGCAGAAAAGGTGATGAATTAATTAAGTGCATCATATATCAAGTAAATTATTTTCAAGGTGGTGATTGTTGGAAACATGCCAACGAATTTCCCATGCGGTCATATGCACGAGCATGCAACAATATTAGGAATGTGCATGCATGCACTCTTTTGTGAACAGATTGTGTAACTGGTGGATCTAATTATAATCAGTTAGTCTAAGTGTTTGAGAGATGCTATATATACAAGCATACCCATAGAGGTGAGAGTCCAATGTGTGTAAAGTGTGTGAACAAGACACAATATTGTGGAGTACAATGTGTCTGTAAGGAGAGGATGGTTGTATGTCTGTGATGGCTATTGTAATTCTCCCTTGAATAATAAGATTACCGATTATCATCGTCCCATGGTTTCTTCCCACATTGAGTTTCCACATAAATCATTGTGTCAATTGTGTGATTGCTGTTGCGTTATGTTTGGTTTGATGTTCTCAGTTTATGCTCTGTTTTGATTTTGTTTCCCAACACACATGAATGGTCCAAAATTGTTTCATACCCTGCAATCATAGCAAGTACAACTCGACTAGGAACTAGAATTGGCCGGGGTTGAGACCTATAAAAGTCAGAACCCAAGGGGGGAAAGCATACAAGTGTAACTAAGTTTGGGCATGTTAATGGCACCCACCTATTGAAAAACCACGGAAAGTCTTCTCATGGATGGGGACACTAAGCATGCACCTTTCTGTCTATGCCTTGTAGAGAAATAGTAGCTATATTTAGAGAGGATTCTTGGACTTTGAATAAAAATGGGCATGGAATTGGAGCTTTGGAAACCTCTTGTTAATCCTGGTACCAATACCAATCCAAAACTCTAAGATTTGGATTCAACTGCAATAAATTCTTGCATACAATCGACATTCAGGGTGGATGCCCTCCCAGATTAAAACAAACAGTCGTATACAACTCTTAAAGTCCTCCATCTTAGGATGCAATCGAACTAATGGTTAGATGACCTTGATTGTTTACTCCCTTGCTCATACATGGCAGCAGATATGAACTATGTGTATCTGAATAAGACATCATTCCCTTCCCAAGAGAAAATGCCACCCATTAAAGACAACATAACGACATCTACATTCTCATCTTTATCGTTGCCCAAGACCAAAGATATCAATCCATCTCTCTCTTCTAAAAAATGTTTCCCTGATAAGGGGATCATTCCAAGGAACTACTTTTCCTTTCCCTAGGTATCGAAATAAAAAAACATTCCTCTGTTTAGGTGATAAATTAAAGAATTTGTCCCTCTGCACAATTGGGTTGATAAGAACAATACTTAGTGAAACAGTACCATATTTTCAAGTGACTCTAGGATTATAACACAATGACTCGGCTCCCTTCTTTAGACCTGATAGCTTTATTGTAATATTGAGGACATAAGATGACTAATTCAAGGAACGAATAAACCGATGAAACAACTACCTCAACCAGACCACATCCCCTGGTTATAGGCCATTCCTTCTTACTTCCATGCATGCCTAAGAGTGTAAGCTTTCTCATTTGTCAACACTAGGTCGAAGATGTCATATCAGTTACCATAAAAAAAATTCTAAACGACTTCGTGAGATTCAAAGACCGTATATTGAGACGACGATGATGCAAATGGAGAGGGCATGTGAAATTTTAGTATTTCTTATCATCTTTGTTAATAAACTATATGAGAACCAGGGGTCTAGGCTGATTGAAAGTGAGGTACTCTTTGACAACGAGAAAGTAAAGGTTGGGTCCATGGTGAATAATTGTTCAACAATCTAGGGATTACATTGAATTGAGAGTCTATAGCTGTGCAAGGGATGAAAAGTGTATTCCTGCTCAGGAAGGATTTTAGAATTAAATCTCTGTTACTATTTGTAAAGTTCAAAAAATGTAAATAGTTACAACAATGTACATTTAGACATTTAAATTTAACAACTATTATTTAGATTCAAGATAAAATAAACTTTTAAACTCACACAAACTTAAAACCTTGAATTTACAATCTATAAATCTTAAAATGTTGAATATTACTCTATTATAAATATCGATGATGATAAATAATGTAACGTACATTCATCTTTCCTGAATTTTCTCATTTTTACTCTTTCCTTAATTTTATCATTTTTATTCATTATTTGTATTGTTGCAGAGATGGATTTCATGGCTTAGGAATATTTAATGGTTTTGAAAGTCACAAAAGAAAACAAGAAATCTTGAAGGGACTTGAGGGTGTATTGTTGCGTTTGAACAAACATTTAGTCTCTGAGATGTTTTAGTAATATTATTATAGAGTAGATTTGTAATTCATAAAATGTTTGGCTAGACATTAATGAAAGAGATCGATTTGTCATTCTTTTGAAAATAAGGCAGGTCACTCTTTTCGTTAAACAGGAGACTAAGAAAGAAATTCATCTCACATGAAAGTTGTTTACTGGTCTTAATAACTTTTCGTTTCCAAATTACAACCACTCTAATATCTATCTAAGTCACCTATAAGTTGTTTATTGGTCTATAGTTTTGTAGCTAGAGCGTTATATACATTTTTTAAATGTAAGCTGCCCAGAATTGTCACCACCCATCCACTTTAATTCATCCGGTCTATCTAGAAGTTGTACCCCTGATCCAATAAAATTTCTTCTAAACTTCTCTCATTATGTAGATAGATCACCTTCTAGCCCCAAATCTACATTGTCTGACCAAATCGAGCATATTGTGTCTGGGCGAAGATCTCACCTAGCTTGATATAGGAAATATACATTTCTTTGATTGAGTGAAAATACTAGATCTTACTCCCATGCCCAGAATCCTTCCCCATGCCCAGAATCACATCCTTCCCAAGCATAATGGAGTGTGTCACTCTCAGACTCCAGGCTAACCAATGTAAAACAAGAGGTAAAGAATTAAGAATATTTTTCCAAGTCTGGGATCCTTGAGTCATAACAAAAGAAGTCGATCTCAACCATGTCATCACAGTTCCATGGGGAATGTACTTATCCTTTATAACCCAGTGCCAAATGTCATTCTTCATCAAGACTCTCCAAAGTGTATTTGTCGCCATTGCCCTATAGAAACATAAGATATTTATTAATCCCGAACCTCCATATTTTTTTGGCCTCGTTAATATCTCCCATCTAAATAAGTGATAACTTGGCTTGTTCTTGCTTCTTGACCATAAGAGGGAGAAAACCAATTGGCGGATCCGATTTAGAACTGTATATGGAATATGAGCCAGAGCCATCCAATAGATGGATTGGCTCTCTAAAAATGATTTTATAAGCACATAGTGACCACCCAAGGATAACCAATGATTGCACCAGTGGCTTATCCACTTCTCAAATTTTGAAATGAGCCACTACCAATCCTCAACCTTGTAGCTGTCAGGTTTAAAAAGAAACCCAAATATATGAACCCTTCCAATAGATCTTTAAATTTGTAATGAAATAAATACTTTAAGTATTCTAGAGTGCCCTGATGAACTCTAAAGTGGAGGAAAGTGGATTTTTTAACATTAATCATCAGACCCATCGTGTTATAAAAAACATCCAGAATTTTATTAATTTCCTCCCACTCTGTGACCAAAGATTTTGTCATTATGAGAACATCATCCAAGAAAAGAAGGTGCATGATTTTAGTTATTCTGGAAACTTTTATCCCAAACAACTTTCCTTCTTCTTGACATTTTTTTAGAGAAAGGCTAAGGCCTTCCATCACAAGAATGAACATAAGTGGCGACAATGGAAAATCATATCTTAGTCCTCTACCACTCTGGAAGAACATTGTGAACTCTCCATTGATCAGAATGGAATAAGATGTAGAGGTTACAGAAACCATGATCCAGTTTGTAGTGGGAAGACCAAAACCACATTGTAGAAGTGTTAATCATAGAAAATCCTAGATTGTGCAATCATAGGCCTTCTTCAAATCTAACTTCAAAATGATTGCTAGAAGTTTTTTTACCTTTATATTGTGCAGACACTCCTGTGCAGTGCCAATAGCATCTAATATCTATCTTCCTTTTAGAAAGCCCAGTTGTTCCTTGGATAAGGAGAGGGATAGGATATGCCTGATCCTTCTTGCTATGATTTTTGCAATGATCTTGTAACATAAATTACACATAGCAATTGGGAAGAAATCGCTAAAGGAGTTGGGACTGTTGAATTTTGGAATCAACGCTATAAAAGTCGAATTAATTGATCTGATTACCTCACCTCTAAAACTTGTTTCCTCCACTGCATCAAGCAAGTCCTTTCCAACCAACTCGTAAAAGTGTAAAAAGAGTTCAACAGTCCACCCATCTGGCCCTGGACTTTTAGAACCTCTATAATTTCCTCACTAGAGCAAGGATTTTCAATATTAACGACTTCTTCCTCCGTCACTATTCTTGGAAACCATATTACTGTAGCTATTTGTTCCTTGATATAATTTTTTCCTGTGTCCTGAAAGAAAGAGTTGAAGAATATAGTTTCTTCTTCATTTAAGGCCTCCCAGTTTGTGTGAACTGGACCGTCTTCATCCTTTATCTCCCATATATGATTTTTGTTTTTTATGTGGCTTGCAAACTGATGGAAACATTTTGTATTCTTATCTCCACTTTTGATCCAAATAACCCTATTTTTTTGTCGCCAATGATCTTCCTCATCTAGAAGATATTTTTTCTGCTCAACCTTTAGAAACATAAAACAATGTTCAGTAACTGAGTTATACATTCCCTATGTCTTCTGTTTGAAGTGGAATGCTAGTTCTTCTTCAAGCTTGTCCAGAGCTAACTGTCCCTGTAAACATTTTTTTTTTGACCAAGACTTAACCCGCTTCTTGAGTTGTTTAAGCTTCCCTATTAATCTCCTTTACGCTCCATCTTCCTTTTGGAACTCATAATCATTCCACACTTCTTGAACCAAAGTGGAAAAAGAATCTTCTCGCATCCAAGATGGGTTTAGTTTGAAAGGGTGAGCAACTGTCAACATAATATTACCCAGTTGTATAAGAACTGGAGCATGATCTAAAATATAAGGGTATGCCACCCAAGATCTATATCTCACCGATGACGAGATAAGGTCCTATGATACATAACTTATGTCTATCCTTTTTGTGATTTCTTAAACTCTAGTTCTTCCATTATGCCACATAGGTACAACCTTTGCAAGAGAGATATCGACAAGATGATTTAAAAAAAAAAAATCTTTAAAAAAAGTCACCAATGGGTCTACCAAGGTTGTAGCACCCCAAACCTCCTCTGAATTGGTCGTGAAATTCATATCCCCAACAACTATGAAATCGCCATGAGCTAACAGGCCCCTACTATCCACTTTTTCCCATAATTTCTTATGATCTCTACATAGGCCATAAACATTTAAGAAAGAGATCCTCCTTTTATCAGATAAATAGGTACCTGAAAACAAATACCACCACAACTTAGGAATGACAATAAGTCAAACATTTTAGGATCCCAAGACACCAAAATTCTTCCTAACTTCCTCACAAAACTAACAACACAAATCATCCACTCAGGTCAAATAGTGAACATGAAGTGTCTGGCCTTCTTCTCGGCCACTCGAGTCTCTTGAAGAAATATAATGTCCAGTAAAGTTTTTGAAATAATTCTATGAAGGGAGCCCACTTTAAGGGGTCCTCCTACCCCTCTAATATTAAGAGAGAGTAAGATCATGAATTATCCCTTGCAAGGGATTTCATGCCTCTAAGCACCCCCTATTTAATGTTTGATGAAATATGTTGTGCATAAAAGGTAATGTTAGTCCCCACCTTCTTGCAGACACTCCTAGTTTTGATAGGAGAGAAATCATACCCCAAGCCCCACGACCATGCAAAGTCTTTCCCAGAATCCCCCCCTTCACAGTTGGATGCCCCAAGAGCTCTACTGGGATTTTCTCTATTCAATTCTTCCTTCCCCAAGTAGTTCAAGATAGGAATGTGACTAGAAGCCTTCTTAAATGTAGGGATTAGTGACGATATCATTCTATCCAAAGAGTGTTCACTAAAATCTGGTTCTCTAAAACTGGGGGCAATGCTAGAATCTTCCACAGAAAAAATGGCGGGTTGTTCAAAATTAACAGTCTCTTGGGTAGTAACAGTCAAAGGTGTAGGATCAACCCTTACTTCTACGGAGTCTGATCCTGCTGGAACAGTCTCAGAAACTGTACCCAAATCAGCAACAAGCGAGGGAATGAAATCCGGAAGAAAAGTATTATCTAAATGGTCTCTTTCCCAAGTAGATAAGGAAAAATAAAGAGAAGGGTAGTAAAGTTTTAGCTTACTAGCAAAGGTGGGGTTTGGATGTTCTGGAATTTCCTCTACCCTCATAATAGAAAAATCAGTTGCCTCCTGAGTCCACCCAAGTAGTGTAAAAGTCATTTGACAAGTCCTCCATGGAGTCCTCTACATCCGAAGCCCCAAAGGCTTGTTGACATTCCTTTTGCATGTGTCTTGTTCGCCTACATAGCGTACACTGAAAATGAATTCCCAAGTAGTCCAATCTCTGTACGAGAATGTGTCCCTGCCACTCTATTTCGAGTGACTCCAACATTCCTGCATGGATATCCACCTCTACCAAAACCTTTTCCATCCTCTTATCTTGCGACTATAGTGCATGTTCATCGAACTGGATGAAATGACCTAAATCATTACCAATCGCCTCCAGTGCTTTGACATTCCACAGCTAGAGAGGTAGACCCAGAAGAAGAACCCAAAGGTGGCGGAAACTAAAATATTATGTCGTCGAGGCGAAGCAAACGTGCCACCTCTTCAGCATCAAACTCCCACCCTTGAAGTCCCAAAATATACCTAAGATAATCCATGTGTCTTTCGGAATCTTAAAAACAAAACCGAACCACCCTCTTGATAGGGTCAGTAGCTCAGAAGAATATCCTAGAAGTAGTTCCGAAGAGCACTGCATCCACTCTGAAATAGGAGTTTTACACTATGACCGATAAGAAAATATCCCCACTAGAGCACAAAGAGTGAGGTTTCATGATTCTTCAAGTCCCACATCCATTCCCAAAACCATCCTGCATTTAGTCTTCTTTGGCTTCCACACCTAAGAAGTGCGTTTAGGAAATCCCCTCTTACACTATGTGCAACCCCCCTGAAACTCCACTAACTGTGTGCCAGTAGGAGTGGTTAACACCTCAAACTTGTTCCGGTCTACTTAATGACCCTTTACCTAGTCACAACACTCAAAGGATAAACCGACAGGAACCTCACCAAACAAACTAGTAGTATCCCGACCCTTTGAAAGTTCCAAAACTTGACTATGTTGGTGGTATGGCTTCATACCGGAGATAAGATGTTTAGGGAACTCCACCAAGTTTATTGGTGGGGTAATGATACTCTCATTTAGTTGGCACCTACTTTGTTTATCCCTGCAGAGCTCATCCACCAAGGATAATAGTCCCGCCCTCTCCCAAAGCTCCTCGTTAGCCGCACCCATGAGTGCGCTGACCTCACAATCCATTCAGAAGTTTCCACAAACCTTTAGTCGTCTGCCACCTCAGAGGGTAAGTCAAATCAAGTCAAAATATCAGTCTCTCCATTTAATGTGTGTGTTAATGAACATTCAGTTTATTAATGGTAGAAGTAAAGAAACGCCAGTCACTTCATGATCTGAAAATTTTACTTGATCTTTAACCATTAATTTCATGTGAATTTCTTTAATTTTTAACCATCTTTATGAATGCAAAATTAAAGAACATTCATCAACACATAAACATGTAAGCATACTATCTAAGAACAAGAATTGGTAACAGAGTTCACCAGACTTCCTGGTTACCTCTCTGGGCCACTTTCCAAATGGGAAGGCCGATAGATTAAGTATTCAAATGCTTACAAAGTGACTTTTGAGTTATGTTTGTCATATATAGTAACAGACTTCAACAACAGCTGCAAGAGGAAATTCTGAGAATTTTAAGTATAAACATGGATACCTTTCTATGTATATGGAAGATTTTGTGAGCACTTTTCTGTCTGGATGCCTAAATGTAAAAACTGAAGCTGGATCTGGAATCCTTGTGAAAAATTGAGACTTTTGAGTATAAACTTGATATATTTATGAAACTGGACTCCGAATGCCCTTTTTGGCACTATTCTCAATCTGCCCCTGATTGTATAGTCCGTACGGCCTCGGGATGCATGCCAATTCTGTACCACCTCGAACTGCATACAAATACCACCTCGGTCTGTGTGCAAATTCACTTCAATCACTGTGCAGCATCACCTCGATCTATGTGCCTGTCTCTGCCTACATCAAAAACTCATTCTTCCTCTTCAGGATGCGTGCCCATGCTCCATTTAAATAATAAAAAAATAATAGTTTTGGGGGGCGTGAGCTATGGGCCACACACCCTCCGAAATCCCCCACATCAGTGCACTTCTTAAGGTTAATGCGCCATTCCTTGCCACATCCCATGGCAGTGGTGCATTGGTTGCTTGTGCTTGTTATGGGGGCGGAAGTCCCGGGGTCAAACCTGCATGCTTCCCCTCCTTGGCGCGATTTGTTTTATAACATGCTTTAATATATGCGCCATTTTTGGTGTAATATATATATATATATGGTATAGTTTATTATATATTATGGCGTGGGACTTTGGTTTTAATATATGTGACATGGTATAGTTCCAACAAATATTTCGGGCGCACTATGTTTTAAACATATGGTTGTATTACATATGTTTTATATGATTTTAAACCCATTATGGTGCGTTTGGATATTATAGTTTGACATTTGGATTTATGTTATGGTTTTAATACCAAGGGGGCCTCGGTGTTGGCAAGGTCAAGGGCTAGGCCCTTGACCACCCCTTTTTTTTAAAAACCAAATCATATTTAACCCATTTTTTAACCATTTAAACCATCTTTTACGAAACTTTCATTGCTCATATCTTTGTCATCTGGAGGTTGTTTTTCCTGAAATTAATGTCACCGGAAAGCTTTTGACAATATCTTCCACTTTGTAAACTTTACTTTTCCATTTGAATACTTTAACTCTATCGAATTTTGAGATGATCCACCTGGATCAAACCTTCCCACTAGAAAGCTTTTTGGCCACAAAAAGTATGAAATCATTCAGAAAATAAGTGAGGGTATAATTCCCTCACTCTTCCGGTCTCTATCCACATTTATTTGCTTGGATGCATTTCTTTTAACCCCACACGAAGAAACTCCATGTCTCCTCTTCGTGGCGATCTGACCTTCTTGTCCAGTATTACATCTTCCTGAAGTTCATTAAGATACTCAGGAGAAAACTCATCCACATAAGGTACTTGAACCTGTACATATTGGTCTATAATCATAGGCGGCTCATACAGTTTCAAGTTTTCCACATGAACAACTGAACACATTTTCATATAAGGAGGCAATTCTATCCGGAAAGCATTATTACCGACCTTGTCCAAAATTGTATAGGGTCCATACCTGATAGGTTTCAACTTTTTACCTTCACCTTGAAGTCGATCTTTGCTGATATGATGCCATACTCGATCACCAATCTAAAAATGATGATCTATGAGATGCTTGTCATGCCTTTTTTTTGTATTTGGCCTGAATTGATTCCAACTATTTCTGCACTGCTTGATGAATTACCTGAATCTACTGAATAAACCTTCGAGCTTTATCTGCATCAACCTGTTCACATTCCACTGTATCTTTCCCAAAAATGAAGTCTAAAGGAGACTTTGGCAAGTACCCAAAACATGTCTTGAAATGAGACTTTTGAGTAGAAGCGTGTATAGCTCTGTTGTAGGCATGTTCTACATAATGCAATTGTTCATCCCAAAGCTTGGGATGTTTAGCACAATACCCTTGAAGAAGATGTACCACATTCTTATTGACCACTTCAGTTTGATCGTTGGTTTGTGGATGAAATGTTGTGCTTTTCTTCAACTTTGTGTCCATAAGTTCCCATAATGATGACCAAAATTTCCCAAGAAACCGGGAATCTCGATCAGAAATAATAGAAGTAGGAAGTCCAAAATGGACCCATACATTTTGGAAGAACAAATGAGCAGTCATCTCAGTTGTGATCTTCTTTTTACAAGGCATGAGTATGCACATTTTACTAAATCGATCCACAACAACATACAAATAGTCATGTCCTTTTATAGACATTGGTAAACCTTCTACAAAATCCATTGAAACACTTTCCCATGGACGAGAAGGAACTGGAAGTGGAGTGTACAAGCCTAACTTTCTATTACTTGGTTTTCTTGTTGCACACATGGCACAACCTTTTACATATTTGGACATTGTTTCATTCATTCGAGGCCAATAACTAAATTTTTGTAATTGTGCTACGGTTTTACCTACTCCAAAATGCCTTGAAATGAGAGAAGTGTGAGCTTCTCTTATCACATGCACTCTTTCACTTTGTGGAATACAGATCTTACCAAGATGATACAACAACTTGTCATCGATATGATAATTCAGTTCTTCATTCTAATAACCAACATAGTTACCAACTTAATGAGAACTGTGACCTCAAAACGAGAACTCTGGCCCAAAAAACACATATTTTTCCAAAAAAACATGAAAATCAACCCCAAATCAAAAAATGGTGCTACCAGTAGCACCATTTTTTCAAACGGGTCAAAATTACAACATTTTTCAAACATGGCCTTGAAAACTCACATTAGCACAGAAAAACCTTCAAATCGACACTTAAATTAAAAAAAATGATGTTATAGATTTATTTATTTATCAAAACATTAAATTTATAGATATTTTGAAATCGTATTTTTAGCAATCGGTACCATTAAAACCAAAACCACAAAATCAACCATCAAATTGAAATGAACTGCTACCAGTAGCACCCGTTTTAAATTTGGGGTATTAAAGTGAGATTTTTTTAAAAGTGATAATCGAAATCATCGTTACTGCAAAGAAAACGATCAAATCAACTCTTAAATGCTTACTTTTTAAATCTTATTTTATCACTCCAAACACAACAAAATATATAATGCCATGAAAAGAATACATTTAAAAATATATATTCAAAACCTAAATTTGGAAAAAAAAACATTAAAAAATGGTGAATAAAAACGAAAACTAAAAAAGAATGAAAAAAGTTTTAAAATTTCCCAAAAAACAATAATTTATAAAAAATATATATATTTATTTTTGAAAAAAAAATAGTAAAAAATCCATTAAAACTTAAAAAAAATAAAAAATATGACAAAAAAAACAAAAAACAAATACTAAAATCATGTCAAAATTCAAAAAAATCTTAAAGAAAAAAAATCTAAAATAAAAAATATTAACAAAACATTAAAATTAAGAAAAATTCATTGCAATTTAAAAAATAAAAATAAAATCTATATAACTATATTATATAATAATTATTATTATTATTATTGAATAAACACTCATGAACGACTATGTGGAATATACAGTGCCAAGTTGTGTAGAGTACTTTGTTTAATTTTATATTCTCTTTTATATTAAATGTTTTATGAAAACATAATCTTTTTTTTTTTAAGTAAAAAAGGTGGAGCCTATTATATTACCATAAACAAAATACATAAGTTGTTGGTGATGCCAGCTGTCCCGCCTGAGTAGGAAACCGGGACAGTTGGGCATCCCTGTCCATTTGTCACCTAGTTTTCAGAATTAACAAAATTGACGGTGCTACGTCCTGCCCGAAGGAAACCAGGATTAATAGTCACGAGCATGAAGCTGGTTATCCTGACTAGTGCTAAGAAATACTGGTAGCTAGCTATCTTAAGGCATAAATTATAGCAACAAAAACAAAGTCTAGTTCTGAACATTAAGTAACCTTTGAATCGGGATGCTTGTCCTCATCCTTGGATTGCCTCCATCTTGCTGGGAACGAATAGGCTCGCGCGCAAGTCAGACATTGTTTCTTTGGTGGAGTTCTGGAATGTGCCGCAAAGAACATGTCAAGTCTCTGATCCATTCGCGTAAGGCGGAAGATCTGGTCTTCTATCATATTCCTCATCTCAAAGACGAGATTGAGGTATCCCCAGTCGACTGAAGGTGGCTGCTCCGGGCGGTGGTTGTCCATTAACTCCTCGCTGGTGGCCGCTTCTGCTTCTTGCTTCTTGTGCCATTGCCGTGCTTGTGCTTGCCCCTCCGCTTCCTTGGTAGGTTCGGGAGGAACCTCCTCTTCCACGTAATAGGGGGAGTAAGGTGTCTCTACGCTGGTTGCATGAGGGCCGATCATACTGCTTGCAGGCGGTGGTTTGTTGTCCGGGCCAAAGTTCGAGCTCGGATTCCAATTTTCCGGCACCATAAACAGGGTGTGCTCAGGAGGGCTTTCCAAGCCTCCTTCCGGGATGACTTCCTCCACATACTCCATTGGAGGCGTGTGTGGTCTGTTCCTTCTTCTCTTAGCTTCCATCGCCATGGATTTCTCAAATTTCTCCTTTCTCTTGCGCCATGACTCCTCCGTGTACCAAGCAGCTCCCCTTCGCGGTTTCCCTCTCGCTCGGGGCATGGTGGGGGTCCAGTGAATTGCCTGGGTGCTTTCTCGAGCGGTCGAGCTGCTCCTAAGTGTTGGAAAGGTCGTCGGGTGATGCCACTATTCCAGTGAAATGGGAGAGAGGCTGCTGTAGTTCTGCTTTGCTAGTGGAGCGGAGGCCTCAGAGAGCGACCGACTGTTTGTTCTTACGGCTTGGACAATGAGCGTGAGTGCTAAAATAATCACCATAGCCATTAAAGTCTGCTAGATAGTGCGCTGATGGCGGGTACCCTTCCCTTGCACGAGGGGCCTCGTCGTTTGAATGTTCCTGCGCATATTCATGCTGAGTTATGGTCCAAGGTGATGTGAGCCGATGGATGCATTAAAGTTGTGTCCTGGCTCGGTCCCACGTGGCACCATTGCGTCCTGTGTCACCCCATCCAGGGAATGAAGATCACTAGTGGCTAAGGTTTGACACCAAGTGAGGATCTCTGGAGCTGGTGAGCTGTGGCTTGCCCAGTAGAAGTGTTCCTCGCCTGTTTCAACTGCCTCGTTTGCTAGGTGATCCGCCACTTTGTTTGCGTCCCGTTTCACGTGGGAGGTAGTGATGTTGAGATGTGGTTGTAGGAGGTGAATGAAGTCTGCGAGCAGGCCATAGAGTCTCCATCTTGGCGAAATTTTGTCAGGTTCGCATCCGTGGAGGATTCTAGTGGCTAGCCTTATGATGATTTGCGAGTCTCCTTCTAGGATTATCCTTTGGTAGCCTTTGTCGATGGCTATTTGGAGTCCTCGTAGGAGTCCTGTTAGCTCAGCTACATTGTTGGTTGTGTCTCCAAGGAATCTTGCGCCTAGACAGAGGATTTCCCCACCTGAGTTTCTGAGCACTGCCCCATATCCTGTTGGTCCTAGGTTTCCTTTGGAGGCTCCATCAAAATTTACTTTGATGAAGTGTACTGGAGGGGGAGTCCAGTTGATGGGGCTGGTTGGTTGTCCCATATGGCTTCTTGGTTTCAGTTGGTTGCTTAGTATGGGATGCCAGTTTTGAATAATGCTTTGTTCCTCTATGCTACACTGTCGATATTCCTCTATCCAAGACTTGATCTTGATTGTTTCTTTTATTAGGGATCTTATTTTTTCCCATGTGGTTTCAGGGAGGGAGGATTGAGAGTGGAAAATTCGCTTGTTTCGTTTCTTCCAAATTTACCAGAGGGTGAATCCCGACAGAAGTTGCCATATGAGATTTAGAATGGGGTTGTTAAAGGAACTTCTATCCCAATTCTCAATTGTGCAATTGATGCTGCTTTGGTTTCAGTTGGATTTACGCATTAGTTGTGCTCCGTAGTCCCAGATCTGTTGGCCATAATGACATCCGTTGAAGAGGTGTTCTTTAGTTTCTTCCTGTTGAAAGCATAGAATGCAGAGGGAGGGTCCGATGAAGCCTCTCTTTCTTAGGTTGTCCCATGTTAAGGCTCTGTTGTGTGCCACTAGTCACATAAAGGTAGATACCTTAGGCCAGAGAGCAAAATTCCAAACTTTGCTCCAAATATGCTCCTTTTTTTATTCCTGTTGGTTTCCTTGCAGTAAGTAACCTTCTTTGTTAGTGAATATGCCAGTTGTGGTGTACCCCCACCTCAGGATGTCTGGTCCCTCTGGATACAGTATTTTCCTGCTGGTGGCTTGAGATTGCCAGCTCTACAGATCGAGAGTTTCGGGGGTCATGAGCTCTTGATGTGAGATCTTCCATTGGCGCCACTGTTGTTGCGGAGTTTGTGGTTTCCAGAAATCCTTAACTTTTAAGGAGGTGTTCTGGTGGAGGGCTCTTTTAAGGTCAGATAGCTCTTCCATTGCGTCCAATGGTTTGAGTTGCTGCCAAGAGTCTTGCCAGAACAAGGTGCTTCCTCCATCTCTTAACTCCTAGAAGGCGTGGTTCTGAACCAGTGTGCGATTTTGCCAAGCTGTGTTCCAGATGTTGGAGCCTTGTATACGGTTGTTGTGTCGGATTAGCTGATCTTCTAATGTGTGGGGGGCATATTTTATTTTCCACAGTTGTGCCCAGGCTGCTGTTGGATTTTCAGCCACCTCCACCAGATTTTAGCTCCCATTACTTGATTCAGTTTCCCTGGATCTCGGAGCCCCAATCCACCTTGACTTTTGGGCATGCAGAGCCTATCCCAATTGACTAAAGCCCATTTCTTGTTTGGTTGATGACTGTTCCAAAGAAAGTTTCACTGCAAGGTTCTGATGGCTCTGATGACTTTCTTGGGAGCCCCCAGAGCGGTGAAGAGATAGGTGGGTAGAGCTTGCAAAACTGATTTGAGGAGAACCAATCGGGAGGCAATATTGAGGGGTCTGAAGGTCCAATTGCATAGCCTGTTTGAAATGGAGAGGAGAAGGTTGTCCCAGGAGATGGAGGTGGTCGCCACTCCAGTGAGTGGAACTCCGAGATAGTTGGACAGAAGGGAGCTCCTGGGTATCCCCAGAAGTCTGGAAACATGACACTGGACAGAGGGTGGGATATTGAAGAAGTAAAGCTTGGATTTTTCCAAGTTGAGCAACATGCCTGAGGCTTCAGTGAAGTCTGAGAGGATGGAGTTAAGCTTGGTAGCCTCCTGGGTTGTGGGAGAGTTCAAGAGGAGGGTGTCATCTACGAATTGACTGTGTGAGGGTGCAGGTTGAATGTTGTGCAGAGGTAGGCCTTTAAGGGAGCCTTCATTTACTGCTACTTTGATATAGCGTCCCAGGCCTTCCGCTAAGAGTACAAACAGAAAAGGGGATAGGGGGTCCCCCTGTCGGATTCCTCTGGATGGTGAGAAAGGTTTGGATGGTACACCATTAACGAGAATGGAGAAGAAGGTGGAGGAGGTGAGATTCATGACCCAGTTTACCCAGCCCTGATCGAAGCCGAAGGAGTCTAGGACAGCTCTAATATACTGCCAGCTGGCCCAGTCGAAAGATTTTGAAAGGTCGAGTTTGATTAGCATACCTGGAGTTCTTGAAGTCTTGAGGGAGTGTATGATCTCATGAGCCAAGATGACGTTGTCCATGATTTGTCTTCCTTCTACTTACCCTAACTGTTCCTTGGAGATGATGAATGGCAGGATGGGCTTGTGTCTAGTGGCTATGACCTTCGTTATGATTTTGTATATGACATTACACAGGGCTATAGGTCTGAATTTTTTGGGATTTGTGACTCTTTCTTCTTTCGGAATGAGGGTGAGGAAGGTGGCGTTGAGAGCTGGTAGGACTAGGCCTGAAGCTCTTGACTCCTCTACCACTTCCCACACTTCCTGTCTGACCAAATCCCAGCAGTGGTGGAAAAAATCCGTGGTGAACCCGTCTGGGCCTGGGGCTTTTCCTAGGGGCATGGCCTTTACTGCTTGGTCAACCTCTTCTTGGGTAATGGGTCGAGTTAAAGCTTCATTCTTCTCTGGGGTAACTAGTGTCGGTATGTGCCCGGTTACTCTCCTGATTACTTCTGTTCTGTCCTTCTTCAGTTCTGTTAGGAGGTCTTGATAGTACTTGAGCAGCTCTTCCTCAATTTTGGATTGTTCTCTAGTTAAGTTTCCCTGACTGTCCTCTAGATGAGTGATCCTATTGATATGTCATCTATGCATCATGGCTTTATGGAAAAATTTTGTGTTCTTTTCCCCTTCTTTAAGCCACTACACTCTGGATTTTTTCTTCCATAAGATTTCCTCCTGCTTCCTTCGTTCTTCTAGTTGTACTTGGAGATGCTCCTCCTCCTCCATTAACTCTATGGTTCTAGATCTGGAAATGAAAATTTTTTGAATCTCCCCCAGACTGCTTTCTATGGTCCTTATTCTTTGAAGTATATTACCGAAGTTGTTTTTGTTCCATTGTTTCAGCCTTTGCTTGAAATTTTTTAGTTGCTGCTGAAATTTGTACATGCATGAGCCATGGTCTATTTCCGCTTGGTCCCACCAGGATTTGGCTAGCCGTTGGAAGTCCAGGTGCGATAGCCAAAATTTCTCAAAGCGGAAAGGCTTGTATCTGGGAGGCTCTCCCATGTCTAGTTGCAAAGCTAGGGGCCAGTGGTCTGAGCCTACTTTTGGTAGGATAAGGCTTTCCAAATGAGAGCCCGATTCCATAGTTTCTTCGATTACCAAGAAGCGGTCTAGTCGACAGGCAATATGTTGATTACCTGATCTGCGATTGGACCAAGTGAAAGTGCCATTGCTATTTTCTATATCTACTAATTTTAGATGATCAATGAGAGCTTTGAACTTACCACTGTCTTGCTTGAGTTTTTTGATACCTCCAGTTTTCTCCTCCAGTGTCAGGATCATGTTGAAGTCGCCTCCTAAGATCTAGTTTGGGGTTGTTGCCAGGATCTTGATCAGCTCGAGCCGCTCCATAAATTTGTCTTTGTCCTGGCTACTGTGAGGCCCGTAGACATTTGTGATGGCTCCTTCCTGGTTCGTGCCCATGACCGCGAAGTGGGTGGTTATTGTGCCTATTGTTGTGAAAGGTTTGCTGATAGTCACATTGGATGGGTTCCATAAGATGGCAAGGCCGCCTGAGGCTCCTATGGAATCTGTTGTTATGGAAGTACATTCTCGCCATATGCGCTAAAAGATTGTTTCAGCCTCTGCTCCTCTACATTTAGTCTCTTGGAGCAGAAGAATATCTGGTTTCTCTGCTATGATGAAATCTTGGAGGATCCTTTGTTTGGATCTACCATTCAGTCCTCTAATGTTCCAGGTGATGATGTTCATCATTAAGAGGGAGGTGTTCAGTGGAGGTATCCCTCCGAGAGCTTGTGTATCTGACCTGAGTTTATCATGAGGTTGCCTGCTTCCTTGATCAGTTGGTGTGAATTTTTCCATCCCCATCTTTTGTTTTCGCGAAGGAATCTCTTCGAGCCAGAGTTCGATTCCATTGCTATGCCCAGACGTGCTGTGGATCCTGTGAAGGAATTGAGAAAAACCTTGTGTAGCTTGCGTAGTTGTTCTTCAGGGAGGGTTTGAAGGTCCCTTTGGTTCAGAGCCTCCTCCAGCTTTTCCAGATCTATCCCTGCTAGATCTTGATCGTCCAACATCATTGGGGTATCCCCATCTCCTTCTCCTCTTTCATCCATGTGGGTTTCACAGGTTTGGGGAGAAGGGTTGGGATTTGGGCATTTTGTTTGCGTCCGCTGGGGATTTTTGTGCGGGTCCTGAACTTCCTCATCTTCTGGTAGCTGATCCAGAATCTCATAAGAGTTTTTGGTGGCAATTTTTTGTCTGGAGTCCGTGGTCTGCTTCTTTGGTGGGTTTCTCCTTTTTGATGCGACTGTGGTGAAGCCATCTTTCTACATGGTTTCGCTTGCTTTTGTAGCTTGTTTGATGAGGGGGCAATCTTGGTAGAGGTGGCCGTGGTCATGGCATCTTCTGCATCTAAATGGTATATGTTCGTAGTCTAGAGTTTGTTTCCAGTCCTCATCCTGGTACTCAAGGGTTACCGCACCAGGGAGTGCTTTGGAGATGTTCATATACACACAGATCCTAGCATATGAGGTATATTTTCGTTGTCTTGTGGATTTTGAAGCTTTGACATATTGCCCTAGGGTATTTCCTATACCCATTAGAATCTCTTCCAACCAAAACTCTTGTGGTAAGGAGTACAGGCGTATCCATACGGGGGCCATGGTGAAGTCTTGTTTGTCCGGGCTAAATCTTTTAGTCCAGAAGCAGAGGAACATCCTTGCTGAGTTGAAGAAGTACGACCCGTTTTCAAAGATCCTGTCTTTGTCCTCTAAATTATATAAAATGATTGTGAAGAAACCCTTGGAGCTGAGTTGGAGCTCGTAGTCCCCCTTGGGATTCCACCAGTGTTTTATCCATTTGTTGAGGTCCCTTTCTGTTGGCCAAAGCCCCAGAAATTTGCCAATGAGGGCGTTTTCTCTCATAAATTGTGTATGCTTGCCAACCCGGGTTGAGCTGATGAGGTATCTCGGTGGTTTCTCCATTTGTGGAATGCATTTGCCTGGTTCCCAGCTCCATGGTGGCTTTGGTTGAGAGGTTCCTGCTTCCATTTCTTCTCTGAGGCTTTGTTCCCTGGCTAGGAGCTGCTCTCGTACCTACGGTGGCGGCTCGAAGGTAGGTCGTGTTGCTCTGGTCCCGGGTTTGTCATTGGCCGCAACATTGTGGTATGAGGGGGGTTTCCCCCCCTCCTCTGCGCCCATACTGTTGTGGCAGTGGGAGCCGAATGGTCGGATATGGCGCTGGTTAATCTTCGCGCTAAGAATCTTTGCCTGGTCGCCGACAGTCTACCTTACGAAGGGGCTAGGGTTTTGCAGCATCAAGTCCAGTCTTTTTTTTCTGTTCAGTTCAAACCTATGAAAACATAATCTTATAGGTAAAAAGTATGCCAATTATATCATGTAGGTTAAAAGTATCCTAATTATATCGTGTATTTAAACATTAAAAGTTAAAAAAAAAAAGTATTTTTTAATTATATTATAGAATTTTTAAACCATGTCATATGTCATATAATCGTGCACCAAACAAATATAATTTTGGTTTTAAACTATTTTCCAAACATTATTTAATAATATTTATCAAAAAATTATTAAATTGAAATTACCAAAAAAAAAATTTAATTTAAAAAAAATTGTTTCTTATTTTTTATTTTCAAAAATTTAAAATATGTAATGTAATATGTGTTGGCATGCACAACCAATCATGTTGTAGATTTGTGTATTCTTGTAATTCTAAGTGAAATTTAATGTAGTCATAACATTACTTTAAATAAAATTTACATAATATTAAAAAGAAATTGAAAATTTCATAAAGTGAAAATCAAAATAATTAAAAGGAGAAATAATTATTCGGAAAATTGGTTTTAAAAACAATTACTCGTTACCAAATATAAATAGTTTTCCAAATTTTAAAAA
>JZKD02S1735998.1:439109-507658 GCA_000966675.3 Picea glauca | reverse complement strand
ATCTAGGGGTTTGGTTGTCGTTAAGAAACTTTTAGACATAAAGTTGGTTAAAAATTCAAAAAAAGTAATCATTTTTTTAAGAGCCTTGCAGATGCTTTTCATATAATTGTTAAGATTTTTTTTTAATGATTTGGGTGACAATGTCCATCCATAATGACAGGTAACACGTTCAAATTCAAAGTATGGATGAGAACCAGTCAAAGTGCCAAGGGAAAAAAAGCTCAAGTTGTCTGAATTTCAAATACTCCACAAATTCACTAAATAGAGCATATAAGATTTGAGACGTGATATGCTATCTCTGATCAAAATACCTCAAACATCAAAGAAATCCATAGGTGGAAGGATATAACCCACTATCTTGAAATTTTTCAATCTTGATGAGGTTGAGTAGCTTAACCTCCAGTGAAATTTCCTTCAACAGTTTGTAACCATCACCGCATGGACTTGATTTTGAATAGAGCGTGCCTCTATAGAGAAAACTTCTATAGGGTTCAAAGCACCCACAATGGAAACACAACATAGAATTTGGTACTATTATGAAACAATACATTTGTTATGTTTCATACTAATCCTCTGCATAAACGCTAGATGATACTATTTCCAACATCATCTAGATACTGTATTCACATCATATGTACGATGCTAGTGGGACAAACACATTATGAAAAAACTTGTTTAGATGGGACATGCTCTAGGTGAAATGGAATAGTATCATTGAGCTAATGCATCCATTCAAGTGAAGAGTCCAAATTTTGGTAGGTTGGTGGTTGACCAGTAGAGCCTCAAATATGTCACTTATGAACTGGATAGTGAGAAAGAAAAAAATTACATATGGTGACATCTTGGGTTAGTGATATGTCTTTAAAGGGAACATTTCCTTTCTAATTGCAATTAGAACTTTCACAGGATTTAATGTAACAATTAACTTATGGTTTTTTTTTGTGCCACTGTTTACATGTCTATGATTTCATGAACGAATTCTTGGAAATTACCCAACTACGTTCAACTTGTCCATGTGGTTTGATGGCAAGGCAAGAAATTTAGAATATGTACAAATATACTTTTCTTATCACTGCTATATTGTCAATGGTAGGTTTTGTTGAGAAGTACACCCTCCAATCAAAAAATGAGATTCAAAGTCAATATTAGTGCTATAGCCAACCAAGGCTAATGCACCAAGCAAAGATAACCAAAATTGATCAGAGAGTCCAACCCAGAAAAACCGAAAATGCAGAATGCAGAACTACTAGTAGCAACTGCTCCCAAGACTTACACACAAACTGACCTCCTGTAGTGCGCACAAGTGTACTTCTGCAGTTCTAAGAATCCTTGCTAAAAATGAAGACTGGCCTTCTATATTTATATTGCTTCTGCCAGACTGCCTGGGCCGACTTCTCATTCTGGGTGCTAATTACTTAGTATATAATATTTCCTTTAGTCGAATTCTCTTCTAGGGTTATATCCAAATATTTTCTTGCTTCCAGAATATTTTGATCTTGTCAAAGGTCACAAATGGAGGTTAATACCTCCCACAGCTACCATAATATCAACACTCCCTCCTAGCTAGGGAGGTATAACATATAACTCATCCATCAAGATAGGGTCCAAGGGATCCTCCTCCTTCTTCTCTTTATCATGCCCTCATCCCATTCCTCCTCTCTCTATCAATGCTTCCCCCCTTCCCCCATGCACGCAGGGAAGTCTAGCCGTCTGATTCCATTTTCATTACACCTTTGTTATATAGCAATATCTTTATAGAAGTACAAAGTGATCGAATGTACCTTCCTCTGGGTCCTCGTAGGAACTCTTGCTCAACTGCACTGTATGACTTTGCTGTGTCTACCACAAATTCCATGATAAATCATGCCACAATACTGTCAATCCAAAAGTCAACTGCGTGGGTGAATTTGTTGTTCACCTGCTGCAGCTGCTGGATCTGTACTGGAGTCCAATCTAGCTGTCAAATTCGGTTCGTCGCATGGTTATCCTTTAACCTTAAGATTCACTCCTGTAGTAGATGCATAAAATCACAGAAAATGACTTCGTGCAAATCTGTAAATACGTATTTATCCAGATATTTACGCAGTGTGATCCTAGGGTTTTTATTGTCTTTCTGTGCAAAATCTATCTCTTTCGTTCTCAACCAGCCCTTGATATCTTCTCTCATGGGGTTTCAAGGTCTCAACATTCCCTTCTAATAGCTCATTGCTCTTCTATTCCGCTCCTTCGGTTCTTATTCATTCTATCTCTTCTACTCAGTCCTCTTTTGTTCCTCTTAATACGAAAATGGAACCATTTGTTGGTTACTATTTCCCTTCTCGGGTTGTCTGAGTTATTGACCCAGGGTTCATGTCATTTGGGGTTCCAACAAAGCCTCTAAAACTACCGGCCCTCCTGGTAAACTAGAAGGAAACACAACACCCGAAAGGTACTGCGCAGTCTCACCCAAGATAGCTTTAAATGGGTGACTGTAAGACTCAGGTGTTTACAACTTATGATAGAGTAGGGAATAGGGGTTTCTTGATTAACACCATGTACCGTGAGCTGTAAGGTAAAATACTTATTCCTTGAAGTCGTGTACCTATATCCCATAGTTTAATTCTAGCAAAGTACAAACAAATTCATAACATTGTATTAACTCATTCATCAAGCTTAACCATTAATTGTTGAAATAAAGTAGAGACATGCATACATTCAACACATTATGCAAGTATTACCATGGTTCACCCCCTCCTAAGCTACGTCCACAAAGATTTGGCTCTTGGCTCTTTTATTATAGTAGTTCTACATTCCTGGTGCCACGCGCTTACAATTCTCCACAAAGATGGGTAAGATCTATGTGAGGAAAACTAGATCGCACCAGGCTCTACAGCCTATGGTCTAATCCTTAGATCTACCTTCCCTCGTATCTTTTTTTTTCAACATCTTACAAAATTGATTCATACAGCTAAAAACATTACATATCGCCTACGCTCTTGCGTGGTTACAGTCTCCAAAACTTCGCTCCAAAGAATAACCCTCAACAACAACAATAATAACAACAATAACCAACAACTATCCTATGATACTTTCGTATCTATATTTATATATTTCGGGCTCTTCATCCTTTTACAGAATATTACCAAAACCCTAACCCTTCTTTCGTTAGTTCTTTCTCTCATGCGTGTGTTGTTCTTCCTCCAACTGTCACTTTCCTTTGTGCACGCTTTCTTGCATGCACGTGTGTTGTTCTTTTTCCAGTTGTTACTTCAGTTTTATGCACACTTTCTTTCCCACGATCGTTCTTATTTCCCCTTCAGCCTGGTGCGAACAGATACCAGAGGTAGTTCTGACTACTATCCCACCTAAATAGTGTCGCAAGATAGTATATCATACTACAAAATCTAGCTTCTTCACAATCTGTTCAAAAGGTGAACAGAAGGACACTACAACCATTGCAACCTCGGTACAAGCACCTTCTATCCAACATAAGTAGGTCGAAAATGTTGAAACAAAGAGTTAAGATTACTTATGCACACATGCATCTCATGTAGCCAGATTGGTTAAAAATTTCCAACCCTTCAAGCCACAGATTCATGACAACCTTCAATAAGCTAAGCAACACAACTTCTCCGGCATGGCAAGCAACTCATTAAGATGCAGATTCAGTAAATGCTTTCCCCTCTCCCCTGGGAAATCAATAAAATGGAGACCATTACTTCCTAAGGAGGGAGGATTGATCCAGGTGGATATCGATGGCCACCCACCTATTCCAACTGGCTCAAAACAATCTTCTAGCAACTTACTATTTTTAACATTTTTTTGGTTCCTAAACTTTCAGGGCCATTTTGAGGGCCTAAATGAATTTTTTTCGGGATCAAGAATCTCAATGATAAACAAAGGCTTTGAATGATCCCCCAAAATGAATCTCCTCGACGATACCTTTCCAACAATCTATCGTGCGCCCCAAACATAGATTGTATGCCAAAGTTACGCCCTCAGGATGTTGATACACCAAAATACCCAAAACGGGGTCCACAAAATTGTTGGTTTTTCATCTTCCGAGGTTAGGGTTTTGGATTTTCTTTATGTTAAAAATTTCTTTAGATCCTCATTGTAACCATCTTCTTACAGATGTGAGTAGTTGTCACATCTCTTCTCAGAGATAAGCTTCCACCATTCTAGCGAGTCTTTCACTTTATATTTCTACAGTTTTGTACATTTCACTCATTAATATAAATTGTGTCTTACTGTATCTCTATGTTTATAGTTGCATATTTGATATATTTCTATTATGTTATTGGATATCCGAGATATCATTTATTTATTATATGTCCTCTCTCATTTCGTGTTGAAAATAATCTAGATCATATTGTTTCCTACAGCCTGAGATTGACCCCATGGGTTCCTTCTGATAGAAGAAAGAGGATAGGTTGAGAACCTTCCCAATAATTTACGTGCAATAGACGCACAAGGAGAGAGTGGGGGATTCTAATCATTTGGAGTAGAAGAACTCAGATTATGGGTCGAAGAGAAAGACCTATAGAAAAATAATGCTACAAGAAAATGTAGAGAGTGAGTGCAGAGGGGGTTCTTTGTGTGAGTTTGTAGTTTGTATCGTATTTTTCTTAAGGTGCTTGAGGTGCAGTTTTAAATGATTTATTATTTATTGTTGCAAAATTTGTTTCTAAGCACTTGAAGGATTTTCAAGGTATGCATATATATTTATGTTTTTCTAAATCATTTCCATAGAAAACATTGGTTTTAAATGATTTGTTAGAAAAAAAAAATTGAAAGCACTCAAGAAAAGGATTTTCAATCTATGCATATATATATTGGCCCTTTTCAAAGTCATTTGCATAGAAAACATATCACTATTCTGCACCCCATTGATTTCATTCATCTTTCTCTTCTTCAACAACTCAATATTCTGCACCCCATTGATTTCATTCCTTCCTCTCTTCTTCAAAAACTGAACCTCCCATTCCTCATTTCCTATAATATGTTGCCACAAATAAATTTTGGGTCCCCTTTGTGAGTTAAATGACATCCTTTCATCAGCCCCCCTTAAAACTTTTCATCCTTTCAGAAATATGGGCAGACTAGTTAGTGACCTTCCTCTCCATGCCTTGTTCAATGGAATCTAGAAATCCATAGTTGAAATGAGAAACAATAGTCAATCCCAATATATGCTCCATAACCAGAGAGGCCACATACCTTTTAGTGCGTCCTTGATCACATCAACAGGGAATTCGTTCTTGAAATTCATGTCAAGTCCACACAATTGTTTCAATCTCATTACATGCTCTACATTCCAAGCCACTTTTCCCAATTCTCAACTCCACACAATTGTTTCAATCTCATTACATGCTCTACATTCCAAGCCACTTTTCCCAATTCTCAACTCCACACAATTGTTTCAATCTCATCGCATGCTCTGCATTTCGAGCCACTTTTTCCAATCCTTCAACTTTAGAATTCTTGTTTTCAAACAAGTAACCTATAGTGCGACCTTTACAAAGAGGGCGCTATTGTCCCAGCTACATAGAAGGGTAGAGTCTCACGACTCTGCCTCATATACCAAAATTGTCCAAACCTACAATTCTCTCACACCAAGACTTCCCCTTGTTGTTTCTCCTTGTCTCAGACTAAGGTGTGCACCACTAGTGAGCAAAAACACAACACTTGCATGCTTATTTAAGTAAGCTAAACAAGATATAAGTTTGTGAGTTGATTAGATAACCAAATACACATGAAACAAAAAAATATAACTAAAAACAACTAAGAAATAAATGTTATAGAAACTTGCAAGAACTAGAACAATGAAAAGAAAATAATGACCATATAGAATGCGCATATACGGAAAATAGAATGCACATATACAGAAGATAGAATACACATATATGGAAGATAGATTCTGTATATGTGCATTTTGGCTTCCGTAAATGCACATATATGGAAGCCAAAATGCGCATATACGAAATCTCTCTTCCGTATATGCGTATTTTGGCTTCCGTATATGCACATTTACATAAGGAAAAAATGCACATATGCGCATATACGGAAGACAAAATGCGCATATACAGAAGAGAGGTTCCGTATATGCGCACATTTATGGAAGGAAAAAATGTGCATATACGGAAGCCAAAATGCGCATATATGGAAGAGAGCTTCCGTATATGTGCATTTTGGCTTTTGTATATGCACATTTATGAAATCCAAAATGCGCATATACAAAAGCTCTATATATGGAAGAGAGCTTTTGTAAATGTGCATATACGAAAGAAAAAATGTGCATATACAGAAGAGAGCTTCCGTAAATGTGCATATACGGAAGACAAAATGTGCATATACAAAAGAGAGCTTCCGTATATGCGCACATTTACGAAAGGAAAAAATGTGCATTTATGAAATCCAAAGTGCTCATTTACGGAAGCCAAAATGCGCATATGCGGAAAAGAGCTTCCGTATATGCACATTTTGGCTTTCTTAAATCTCTCTTCCATATATGTGCATTTTGGCTTCAGTAAATGCACATTTACAGAAGACAAAGTGCGCATATACGGAAGCCAAAATGTGCATATATGGAAGAGAGCTTCCATATATGCGCATTTACGGAAAACAAAATTGTGCATTTATGGAAGCTCTCTTCCGTATATGTAGATTTTTCCTTCCATATATGCGCATTTACGAAACCCAAAATGCACATATACGGAAGCCAAAATGTGCATATACGGAGGATAGAATGCGCATATATGGAAGATAGCTTCCCTATATGCGCGACTTCCGTAAATGTGCATATACAGAAGCCAAAATTTGAATATACGAAATCTCTCTTCCGTATATGCGCATTTTGGCTTTCGTATATGCACATTTACGGAAGGAAAGAATGTGCATATACGGAAGCCAAAATGCACATATACGGAAGAGAGCTTCCATATATGTGCATTTTGGTTTCCATATATGCACATTTACGGAAGCCAAAATGTGCATATATGGAGGAGAGCTTTCGTATATGTGCATTATGGATTCCATTGATGCGCATATATGAAAGACAAAATGCACATATACGGAAGAGAGATTCTGTATATGCGCATTTACAGAAGAAAAAAATGCGCATATACGGAAGCCGAAATGTGCATTTACGGAAGCCAAAATGTGAATATACAAAAGAGAGATTCCGTAAATCTCTCTTCCATATATGCGCATTTTGGCTTCCATAAATGCGCATATACGGAAGCCAAAATGCGCATTTACGGAAGCCAAAATGTGCATATACAAAAGAGAGATTTTGTATATGCACATTTTGACTTTCGTAAATCTCTCTTCCGTATATGCGCATTTTGGCTTCCATAAATATGCATTTACGGAAGTCAAAATGTGCATATACGGAAGAAAAAATGTGCATATACGGAAGAGAGATTTCATATATGCGCATTTACGGAAGGCAAAATGCGCATATACAAAAGCTCTCTTCCATATATAGAGCTTCCATTGTGGAACCTATTGTCCCAATGTGTTGAGGAACCGGTTGTCCCAAACCAAGACAATGGTTTGTGGTACCCCAAAATGTACACACACTCATTCGAAGAAGATCTTGGTAGTGGCCTCCGTTGTGAAGCTCTTCTTGCAGACGACCAAAATCGCCATCTTGGAAAATCGATCAATAAACAAAAAAACATTATCATTTCTCTTTTTGGTTGAAGGAAGGCTTGACATCTAGTCCATTAAGATGGATTCCCAGGGCTTGTCAGGAATAGGAAGAGGGGTGTACATTCCTTGTTTCTTAATGGTCAGTTTGGCAATGGCATAGGCCATGCAGGACATGATATACTTGCTGACATCATGTCAAAGTTTCAACCAATAGAAATGTTTTTGCAACACTGCCACTATATTTTCTATGCCAAAGTGTCCTTCCACCCTATTGTAGTGAGATTCCCAAATACAAGTTTGCTTGCTCGCTTGATGGGATGCATAGATGGCCCAGATGACACAACAACCTCTCTTGAGGATGGAAATCAGTGGTAGTTTTAGCTGTGCCCAACATATATATGCGCATATACAAAGTTGTCGTCCATAAATGCACATTTATGGAAGTCAGCCTTCGTATATGCACACTTCCGTATATGCGCATATACGATGACCATGTCCATAAATGTGCATTTATGGAAGAACGCATATACGGAAGACACTATTATGGAAGTTTCCAACTTTCGTATATGCGTCGTTTGTATGTGCACATTTATTTACTTCCATTGTTTATTTACTCTGAAAATATTGGATGATAATGCTACATTGATATAACACTTGCATTATATGGCTAAAAAGGATTAGATTTCTCTATTATTTCACCTCCCTCTCATTAATCCAACAGTAACAACACTAAAACAAAAACAAACACTCATAAGACTCGAACATGAACTCATAAAAGTCGGTTAGTAATTTCTTTAACTAATTCCAAAGAAGATTTTAACAATGATAATGATAATGTTAATAAATTAGGTGAAGTCAAAAGCACAAAGAGGGTTGAAACTAAGAGTATAAATGGGTTTGATTATGCAATAAAATCAAATGAGGGTTATACACCACATATTGTTTACATGGAGGAAGACGAGTACACACCAATAGAGGCAACAAAGGATAGTTTGTATAAAATAATTAAAGTTGAGGGGAAATATAGGAATGCCAAGAAACCATAGGGATTGACATCAATGGAAACCTTTAACAATGAAGCCACGAAGGAGGTTTTTACAAAAGAACCTCTCTATACTTCAAAAGTCAATGCATTTAGAGGAAACAAAGATAATTTATCAACAAAAAATGGGGAAAACACAGAGGAAGAAAAGGAGAGGTAAGAGCCCTATTTTTCCCTCTTTCAAAGCATACAATCTTGGGTATTTAAAAATTCCAAGAGAAAACATGAAGTTAAAATGGAAAATAGGAGATTGAAGAAGAAGGTAGATAATTTTAAAAAGGAGAGAGAACATAGAATGGACACTTTATTATAGTCCATAGAAACTGAAGAAAAACCATTAAAAAATATTAATGAGGAGGATATGGAAAATGTTGAGAAATTCATAAACACCATTCTTGATGACATTCTAATAAACACTTATGCCTTTCTCCAACTTAAACCTAACTTACCTGAATGGAGAAACCAAGATGAGTTGTTTTATTTGGGGGTCAATATTAGAGAAAACCATAAGCAGGTTATTAATAAACTCAGGAATAAATGGTTTTCTCTCTATATCACTCAGAAGAATAGATGGAAAATGAATATTAACATGTACATGAATATGCTGCAAGAGATGGAGAAAAAGCTTCAAGACACTTGTTTTTTGGGGCTAGAGGAACTGCTCTGTAGAGATCCTTGTTGAATCCATCCTATCTACCTGCACAATAGATCGACACAGTTTAGGATTAAATAGTTAGAAAATGGAAGAGTTCATAAGATTGTAACTCCTAAGAATTTCATAACAAATTTTCTCCAGGCGAAATATCATGATAAAAAATTACTTTGTGAATTATATTTGTTTAACTTTGTGATATCAAACCATACACATTGGAATCCCAACCCCTTTGTGGGGGATTTCCATCTAAGGGCTTTCACTTCTTTCATTTATGGTTTATTATGATGGAGAGATAAGAATAATTCTTACACAAAGGAAGAATTCAATTCCATGTTAATAGTAAGGGAGGAATACCCCATGCATGGTGTAATCATTGAAGATTATAGAGACTTGCTTCAAGATCCAGGGGACCTCTCAAAGAGTCAGGGTGCATAGACAATATGCCATCACCAATCATCAAGAAATTGCACAGGCTCATTCACTGCAATATTTGTTGGCTTCTCATGATATTTGGCACACACTTCCAAATCCTCTAAGGAATAGAAGCCCTATTGATTACCCACATTTTGAGCTTTCTCTATCTAGAGTTTCTCTATACATCAATTCCATGAAGAGGAATGGTAACCAATGGTTAGGGCTTAGATTTAATTTTCCATTAATATGGTGTCCAACTCAACAATAGAGGGAAATATTTCAATGAAAGAACATGGAAGAAATAACTCTTTGGAGGTTGGCTGATAGGAAGTTGGGGTTTTACCCTATGATATCTTTCGAACATCCATCTTATAACTAGAAAACAATACACCTGGGGGTTCCCAAGGATCAACATGAGGTTGTATGAGGCCATGCAAAGGATTAGGAAGGGGGGAATGTCAAGAACAAGAACTGATACCCCTTTTACTTCATTTTAATAAGGTTTTGAGTCTATAAAATCCAAATTAATCCTTATATATGCCATTTTTCTTCCATCCTTGTTATATCCCGAAATTCCACACCTATGCATTTGTGTTATGGCCTACTCGTCCCTTTGACTTGCAAAATTAAAATACCACCTTGCCTCATCTAAGTCATCTAAAAAACATGACTTTTGAACATATCTATGGGTTTCCTTTGAGTAACACATGAACATTCACGCCTTTATAGTGTGCAATTCACAGATGCCCTCAAAAATATTGAAAAATAAAATAATTCCAAGATTTTAGGAAGGTTTTTCGGTTGGGATTGTTTCCCAACATCCCCAAGCCCATACAAAATGGATTTCAACCTTCCCACCCCCTTTGGGAGAGTATAAAATCACCTTTGGGGGAAATGATGAGGACAAGTCTAATGGTGCAAGGTTATGCTGAGAAAAAAGATCAAGCTTCCTTTCCCATTCAATCTCTAAGAAGTTTTCCCCCAACATGGAAATTACTTTTCTAGAGTTACTTCCTCTCATATATAGTCATAAGGTGTTCTCCTATCCTTATCGGACTATCCAAGAAATATTTTCATTGATTTGATTCTTGAAGGACTTCAAGAGGATCCCGGGTGATTGGTTTCGAAGCAGTGCCAGAAGCAGCATGAGGTTGTAACTAACTCTCTTATTTCGTTGATTAATTGAAGATTATTATTTCCTTCCAATATTGTGTTCATTTGTTTCATTGCAATCTGATATCTTCATGTTTGTTCATATATTCTTTGAAGTATACATTTGATATATGCTAATAAGACCTATAACTACCTTGTTGAAACAAAATCTAGGTCTCTCATTGTAGGCTTGTACCAAAAAATACCAAGATCATTTCGAGAAGTAGGAATGGGGATTGGTATTAGACGAAGGGTCTACAGTGCACACCTTCTCTTCTCTCCCTTCCCTATATCTGTTTGTGAAAAAGTAGTTATTCTTTGTTTGCATGTTTGATTATGAGGGTAGATTTAATCTTCTATATCCAGTCTTTCTCTGTCGTGACATGACCCAAGCTCACGGGGGGAAATATCCTAGTAAAAGAATTGGCGACCATACTGTGGATTTTCTCCTAGTTTGGGTCAGTTTCTAGGATGTCTTTTTTGTCTCCTCCTTTTAGTTTTCTGTGTTTTCTTAAGTTCTTGTGTAATTTTTTAGCCTCTCAGGGATTTTTTCTAAGTGTCTAGAAGACCCCTTTCTGGTGTGGCCTTTTAATTTTGCAAAATTGCAGATCCATCCATGTTTTTCCCCTATAGAACCCATGTACATCCATGAGTTGCAGGCTTAGAACCTACGAATATCCTTGTTTTTTTGCGCACACAGTCGCAAACCTCTGTGAAAGTAAGTTTTTTTTTTTTAAATCTTTTGGTGGAGTTTGGAAGTGGTGGTTGTTTCTTTCAGCTTGCTTGGGTATCTTGTGTGTCTTTATGAATTTTACTTTCTGTGTGTGTCTTTCTGGATTTTACTATGGTATTATAGATTGGACAGTAAGGCGGAATAAATGAAAGGATAAAAGAATTATGTCTTCGTTTAGTTGTAGAAAGAGCATGTATTTTGCAATAAATGTGTGGTAGACACAACAAATCATATATTGGTAGTGTGAGAATATGATTAGGAGGTTGATTCCTTTATGAGAGTCACCATGGAAAGTAAGTAGAGCTCTATGAGAAGGTAAACTCTCCACAAAGGTTACAAGATAGTTTTCTACATTAGCATCCATATAGATTTACATACACTCCCTCAATAACTTCTAGATCTTTTGAGGACCCTACTCGTAATGTTGCTTCCTCTACCTCTAAGGGTATCATGGACACACTTTGTCCTCGATAAATGGAACTAGAACACATCACACAGATCTTTGTTGTAGCCAACCTTGAGACAGAGGAATATTTTGGCGAGGATGGAGAAAAACTATAGGGAATACCCTCAAAGGGGCACTTCATGGGTTAAGGTTCTAATAATTTTGTTCTATTTTTATCTATTGTTGCATGTTATCTATGCTTAATGAGTATGTAATATATTATAACTATTAAGTTTTAAGTAGCTTGAGTAGATAAGATATTTCACTAGTAAATTGGACAGATCTATTTTCTTATATTTTTCCATGGTCATCTATACTCATTTTTGCATTACAAAGTTGTCCAATTTGGCCAGAATAATTTCTAATATAAATAATAATTGTTATTGTGAAAAAAAAAATAATTTGAAGATACATTCATTTGCCTCGAAAAATACTAAAAGGCCTAAAACATCTTCGAAAATATAAGTGAGTATAAGGATCTGGAAAAAAAAACAAAAAACATATACTAAAAGAAGGCGTCCTTGAGAAGTGTTTTGTACCAAAATTAAGAATAAGAAGTCCCATCTTGGGCCTAAATAATTAATTTCACTATGTAAAAGTCATCAAATGCTATATTAACACTTGGACATAATAATATCAATGCTTTGCTTGCTTTATTAATTAAAATAATTATAAAACAACTTTTTCAAAATAGCTCCACATAGTAAAAATTGTCCTCTATATTTGTGCAATTTTTTATTCATAAATTTTATCATTTGACTACTAAAACACTACACACACATTAAGCTTGAAAAAAATAAAATTCCATATAGTGGGTTACCTCAACACACACATTAATCTTGAAAAAAATTACCAGCTAGTGGGTTACCTCAAGTAGTTATTGAATGCTATGAATTACAAGCATGTGGTAGTAGTAGTCAAGTCCCAACAAATTTACCCTGGGTAACATCGTCAAAACTAGTGTAAATACCTTTTGGATTGTGATGTGCATTTCATCCAAAAAAAAAGAAGAGAAAAAATATACCATTTAAAAAAAATATAACATACCACTATTAAAAACTCATAAGTTAATATGCTTTCCTACATATTTAAATTGTTTGTATCAATTATTTGAATCACAGTCTTAAGACTTTTGTTTGTATAACATACCTTCTCTTTGAATCACAGTCCTTCATGATTCAACTCTCTTTGTGTCCACTGTCAATCTCTCTCGATCAATGTAACAAATATGTCTCAAGTGTCTTCCTCCTTCACCTTAGCCTTGCTTTTATAATAATGAGTTATAATATATTTCTAATCTCTAAAGTGATTTATGGTTGATATTACTTCTTACACTCACTTGAGATTTATATTACATGCTAATTTCTTTTAGCATTTCCTTAAATAACTCGATTAATTCAATACTTAATTAATAAAAGTACTTTATTTTAATAATTCCTTTAATTAAAGTAAAGTAGAAGGATTTGGATGACTTACTCCTGATAAACACCAACCCTATAATCTATATCACTATAGTGCAAGTTAGGATCTATATCACTCTTGGTAAAGTTGATACTCTACAAGTATTTTTCGAACCTGGAATACCATGTCTCGAGTGACTATTTGAGTCTGTACAAGGCTTTCTTAAGCCTACACACATGGGAATCCCTCCCATGTACCTCAAAGTGTTGAGGTCGTTCTATGTATACTTTCTCCACAATGATCCTATTGAGGAAAGTTGTTCTTACATCCATCTGATATATCCTCCACCTTATAACTAAAGCAATAGAAATGACAACTCGAATAGAAACATACCTAGCGACTAGAGAAAATGTCTCCTCATATTCCAGTCCCTCTTTTTTGGAGAACCCTCTCACCACAAACCTTTCCTTGAACTTATCGATATGAGGTGGAGTATATATCAGATGGATGTAAGAACAAATTTCCTCAATAGGATCATTGCAGAGAAAGTATACATAGAACAACCTCAACACTTCTATGGGATACCTTGTTGTCAAACTCTTCTCTATGTGGCTCTTCTATGGGATAAACAAACAAGGTGTCAGGCTCTTCACTTTTGGGGCTATCATTTCAACCATTGGATAAGAAGCCACAACCCAGGGCATGTAATCCGTCGAGGATCGCACCTGGACTAGACCGCACTAACCATTAACATGGCTGGATTTTTGGGTGTCTCCTCTCGACTAAAGACAATGTAAGGGTATTGAACTCAGGTCGCCTAGCAAACAAAACCCACACCTTAACCCATTGAGCTAGTGGGAACTGACAAGGAGGATAAATTATAGGTAGAAATTTCTCAACTAGATATTGCAATGAATAATCCCATAATGAAGATTGGTGACTACTATTGCAAGGGATAAACATTATGAGAGGAGTTTCATAATTGTGAAATAGGATTTCCATAAGAAGCATATTTAATTTCTAATTGACATTTTGATAATAAGATATCACGATAATTATATGTGTATGATACATGTGATATGAGTGATATGTCTAGGCAGGATGGATGATGGTTGTTCTAAGTTTGAAAGGATGGAAAGTATTCTATTGTGATGACCTTAGAACCTTGTGATAGGCCTTGATCACCTAAATCTATGTTATATTAGAGGTTTCCATCAAGACCCCCTCGCAATAAGACTCCTTAAGTCCATGTTGTTGTTGCATGTGAAATCCTTGGCAATATCTATCACTTGAGGGGATATGGTTGAGCCTAGAAAGGTTAGTGTAGCAAGAAAGGGGAAAGTGGAATGGATCTATGACAGATTCATGTTAAGTGCTAGCTCAGATTAAAAAGGAAATATGTGTTTGGGTGTTTCAGATAAAACCATGAGCTGAGTATTTCCCATGGTATCCATATGAATACATATTCATATAGATAAGTATTGGCCTAACTTGCATACTTTATATTTTTTTATGAATATATATCCTCAAGAGATGTAATTGAAATTAAAATAAAATAAAATCATAAGAATGGAATAATTATTTATATAATTGGCTATGATATACATGTTTACTTTGATGAATGGAATGCTAAATATCTTGAAGGTATTCCAAGATACTGAAAGGAATGATTGAACATTGTTGTTTGATATAGCCAATTACTATATAGGGTTGCAATGAAGAGGATGGTAGTGCAGGTGTCACTCAAGAAAAGAGACATGGATTATTATTGAAAAAAAGAGAACATTAATGACATTGTTATTATAAGGGGGATGTAATATCCCGATTTTCAGTGCCTAGATTATATTGGACCCAATTATGTGGCAGTTGTAGATAAGTGTTGTAATGAGAATCAAGTTATGTAGATGAACACATATGTCAAAAGTGTAAGTATGCAAAGGTCAAATTCAAGGAATCACTAATGTCTAGGAATACGTGTAAATGTATTTATAAGGACCATGTGGTAGTGTTACCATGGTATGGTTAAGTTTTGTACTTATCTTAACCCCTCATCAGTATTTTAATGATAATAATGATTTATTAGAAGGCTAGTTTGATTTAAAAGAAGACAAAAGACTAAAATGGAGAAGAAAGACGTTATTACATTATGAATTCTAACTATATCATTATTTTTATGCACCCAAGAATAATTCAAATGGGACCCTTGTTAGCACTCATCAACTATGTAGAGGAGGAAACTCTTTGAATGAATTAAAAAGGGACTTTTGTAAGGATGCATTGTCTTTAAGGGAAGATATTACTCTTCATGAAAGCGTAGAAGAGGAAGTTATTTGAATGAATTAAATTGGGATGCATTGTCTTTAAAAGAACAAATTACTCTTCATGAAAGGGTAGAAGAAGAAGCTCTTTGAATGAGTTAAATTGGGACTTTTGTAGGGATGCATTATCTCTAAGGGAACATATTACTTGTCATGAAAGGGGATGAGTAAAATCTTGAGGAGAGACTATTCTCCATGAAAGAGACTAGTAAAACCTTGAGATGATAGTACAATGGCAAGGGAATCATAGAGATAAAGAAGATATTGTAGCATGGTAATAAAGATCAAGATGAATAGAGAAAAATCATGTCGTGTAGAACCTTGTTGTACATCAAGTATTCAAAGAGACATAAATCTGTTGGATTCTAATTTGAAAGTAGACAGTAGATTGGACTAGAATGGAGAGGACAAGGACTACTAAGGGGTTGAATAACAAGGGAGTATTTTATTGTGTTCTATGTAGTAGAAAAATGTGTACCATGATTAGGTTGCTTAGAGAGATTAAAAATGGAATTCCATAGAAAATTTCTCGATGCATTTTGGATTGAAGTGGCTTCAAATATTTTTATACTATTCTATAGCTAGTGATCTCATAACCCAACTAAAAGGTGGCATCCACATAAGAATTCTCATATCCTATAATTATGATAGGAATTGTAAACTCATTTATACCAAGCAAACTTCATCATTAAACAAACCGGAAAATTCATGAGACTGCATTATAACCCAGCTAAGGGGTGGCGGTGGCATCCACATAGGAATTCTCATATTGAATAAGAATTGTAAATTCATTTATAACAAGCAACCTTCATCATTAAACAAATTGGAAAATTCATGAGATTGCACCAAGTAACATTATGAAACCTCCATCTCTCTGCGTGGAGTTTTATAGATTTATTGGGCACATATTACCAAATCTACAATAGTCCGTAGAACACTCAAGAAGGGTTAGTGTCTCGTTCCAATTGAAAGGAAACTATTTCTTTGTCGAATTAGCTCTAAATTATTTTTTTTGGTATAGTTTTCAAATGTTTGAGAGTGTCCCGACAATAAATCATTATAATTTTTTTGGAGGTTGAGATTAATATGTATCTTAAATCATTATAATTTTTTGGAGGTTGAGATTAATATGTATCTTAAATCATTATAATTTTTTGGAGGTTGAGATTAATATGTATCTTAAATCATTATAATTTTTTGGAGGTTGAGATTAATATGTATCATTGAGATTATGTGTTTGAAAAAATTATTAATAACAATTCAAAATAAATTTACAATGTTCAAAGAATAAAAGTTGGGTTCTCTCACATTTACACGAGCTAGATTCAATTAATAACTTAATACCCATTTACTTCACACGAGCTAGATTCAATTAATAACTTAATACCCATTTCCTTCACATTTCTATGGAAGAGATTTAATCAAATATTTTCTGTATATTCTACTTATTTTAGGGTAAATGTGATTTTAGGGATAGTGAGCTCCGTCTGGGGGATATTCTACTTTCCAGAGCGTACACTGCCTTTCCGTAGTTGCATGGTGGATAGCCACAGCCTTTTGAGTAAGCCAACAAACCTCCAACATCATTGACATTTGTGCCTGGCTCCATCATAGACCTCCCCTGGTGTGCTGACCCCGACGATCCCCTTCGTGTGGCACTATCCCCCAGACGGAGCTCTGCCAACTTTCTGTAGCGTTCACAGAAGCTGTAGTTTGGCACTGGGCAAGGAATTTACTTTATTGTTTCATTTATAGAGGTGGATATCGGTATCTACCCACCTTTTCCAACTGGATCAAAATATTTTTCTGGCAATTTTGGTAATTTACTATTTTTAGCAGTTTTTCACTTCCAGAGCCGTTTTGAGGCCCTAAACGATGTTTTTTGGGAAAATGGGGAGAAATATGTATGTTCCTTTGATATTACCCCTAAAATGAATCTCCTCGACGATACCTTTCCAACGGGCTATCATACGCCTAAAATTAAGATCATCTGCAAAAGTTACGACCCCGGGAAGTTGACGTACTGACTTACCCAAATGGGGCCCACATGACTTTTGGCGCTTCATATCCTAGGGTTATGTTTTTGGATGTATAGGGTTTTGGGAATTCTTGTTTATTGTAAAAAGGCCTTTAGAGCCTCATTTTAATCATATTCTTGCGAATGAGTGCAACCGTCACATCTCTTCTCAGAGATAAGTCTTCACCATTCCAACAAGCTTGTTTCCGCTGCATTTTACAGTTTCAGCTTATTTCCTTATTGAATAGAAAACTAGTTTTACTGTATCTTTGTTATTTTGTGTTAAACACCTGTTATTAATCTGTAGTCATTTCATTCTTCTCATAACTCTGAATTAGTGGTATCAGAGCGGTCTTCTCCTTGTCGTCTTAATGCATGTCCCCAATGAGGTCGAAGTACAAAGAGTTGGGTCTCGAGATTGTTTCTCTTGAAGACAAAAGATCTCACATGCCCAAGCGACTTCTCATGGCAGGAGAAAATAAATATGATGGGGCAGGAGATCCTTTCAAACTGTTGATTAAGGAATCCCTCATGCAACAAAGGAACGAGATGATGGATAGTTTCGCGCAAATCCTTCGACGACTACCAACATGCGACACATCTTCTTCAAGCAGAGGCACCGCTCCCTTCAAGGCACAAATAAAATTTGATATTCCTATATTTGAAGGTCAGATAGAGAAAGATGCTATAGACAAGTGGTTGAATCTACTAGAAGGGTATTTTTCTGTCCATAACCTTTCAAATAGAAAAAATATTACTTTTGCACTCCTCAAAGTCATTCCCCATGTCAAAGATTGGTGGGAAACTTTCTGTGAGAAAAAGGAAACAAAGGAACCCTCATTATTTATAGTCACGACCATTTGGAAATCCTTTAGGGATGCTATTAAGGAACAATACTACCCTTTCAGAAGTTATGACGACTTGTATACCAAATGGACCACACTGTGGAAAGAAAGAGACCAAGCAGTGCCAGATTTCACAAATATCTTCCATACCTTGCGCAACAAGCTGGGTATCAAAGATTCTGAGCGACATATGGTGCTCAAGTATCGCAGTGCTATGCATAGATACATCTAGACTGAAATGGAATTTCTAGACATCTCATCCTTGGGTGTGGCCTACTGATATTCTGTCAAAATTGAGCAGAAGCTTAAACAAAAGATGCGACAATTTGGGCCTGGGAACCCCTCACAACAAAAGCCAGGAAAGGGAGGCCACTACCCACAGAACAAAGGAAAGAGAAAATATGGAAAGTATCAAGACAACCAGTCCAAGCCACAAGCAAAGAAGGAAACTGAAAAGACAAAGAAAGATACCTTGAAGTGGTGCGAATTCCATAAGATCCCTTGGCATAACACTACTGACTGCCGCTCAAAGTAGTCACTGGTGGCTGAAGTAAAATCCTTTGAATCAGATGTAGGTTTTGACTCTGAGCCAAAACCATAAAGGGGAAAAAATATCATAGACTCGGAACCCGGTGCCACTCTTGCTACCACCAAGATCCAATCCAGTTAACCAGATGAGCCAGAAGAAGGAGAGTGCCTCTTCCATTCAAAGATGTGGGTAAAAGGAACCCCACTACACTTCATCATTGACAGCGGTAGATAGAAAAACCTCATCTTAGTAGAGGTCATCAAGCGGCAGGCCCTGCCGACAATGCTACACCCACAACCCTACACCATTGGATGGATCCACCAAGGAAGTGATCTCCGCGTCAGCCAATAGTGTCGAATGTCATACGGAATAAAACCCTTCAAAGATGAGGCATTATGTGATGTTTCTCCTCTCGAAGTTTGTGATGTTATTTTGGGCCAACCTTGTTTATGGAAACATCATGTTGTATATGAGTCTAGGCCTCGTAGTGTTATTATTACTTTGAACAAGAAATTGTACAGGATACCTGAGGCAGTCCCACCTAGTGCTATTTCCTTGACCTCTGCTAAGCAATGCAGGAAGGTCATCTCTTAGACGGGGAATTTTGTCTTCTTCGTGATTCGCTCTCAGAATAAGCGAAATATCACAACCACATCTAGGGTCTCTATGATCGACCTCCCCACATAGCAGAAGCAAGTAGATAAGGTCGTGGAAGAATACTTGAATATATTCTCCTCACCTATCAGGGTACCTCTGCACTATCAGGTCAAGCACCCCATGGGTCTGACCCCCGACACACCGCTGCCCAATGGGCCAGTCTATCGTTGCTCTTTGTTAGAGAATGAGGAGATGAAGCGACAGATCCAAGAATTGCTCCACAAGGGGCACATCTGTCCCAACTCATCACCTTGTGGGAGCCCAATCAAGATGGTATAGAATAAATATGGAACATGGGGACTCTACATTGATTATCGGGCTTTGAATAAAATCACAGTCAGAAACTAGTACCCGATTCCCTGAATCGACAACCTACTTGATCAACTCACGGGGGCCAAATAATTCAGTAAGATTGATCTGAATTTTCGCTGCCACTAGGTCCCGATAGAACAGACAGATGTATGGAAGAACTACTTCAAGTCAAAGGAAGGCCTTTATGAATGGTTGGTCATGTCCTTTGGTTTGAAAAATTTTCCAACCACTTTCATTAGGATGATTGGTGATATGCTTTGTACATTTTACTATTCTTTTGGAAGGGTGTACCTTGATGATATTTTTTGGCAAATAAGAAAGGGGGGGGGGGTGAATCAGTTGTTACTGTGCTTAAACAATTATGCCCATATTAAACTCTTTATAGAACACTCAATGATGATCACAATAATGCAGGGAAGTAAGAAATAAAATATTCAACATCAATCACAGACATGACATATACAAAGACAAATATTTCCTAAGGAAACCCCTAAAGGGAAAAACCTCTTCTTCTTGATATGATAAGTAATCTTTATTTTCTATACATTGTCATTCTTATGAGCTCCAACTCCTCTTGAGGCTACAGCCTCTTTTTTACAAGAAGAAGCTTGTTGAGAGCACCAACTCTCTGGTTTCTCTAGCACCCACTAGAAGGAAGAACCAACTCCCTGATTGTTTTAGCACCAACTTCTAGTTACACAGGCACCAACCTATATAACAGAGAACAATAGTTCTCCCTTGCACCATCCTACCACTATGGTTTTATCGGCTGCAACCATATGGAAGCTACAACTCCCTGTGTTCAAGCACCCACTTGAAACTCTGAGGAAAACAATCATCCCTAGCACCTCCCTACCACCTTGAAATATAAATCTTTGCTTTCTTAAATTTAACAGAGTGATACAACATTTATCAATGGCTTACTAGCCTCATCACTGTTCTGCTACATTGCTCTGCTCCAATTGCATCAGTGTCTTTCTTCTCTCATCCCCTGCACTTTGTTGTTTCACTACATTTTATGCTCTGTGCTCCATCTATATTATATGTGCTATGCCTCTACATGCTCTTCACTGCGTCACTGTTTTTCCCTACGATTTTTTCACTGCATCTCTTCCTCATAACTACATAGCTAACGAGCAGAATCGCTTCACTTCTCTGTTCTGCATATTTTTCTCACATCGAATCCTCTTCCTGATCATCATGGAAACTCTTCCTCTTCTTTGGCGGTTATGATGAGTATGTTCATCATCAGTGGCTTATCCTGAGATTCTTTTCCTTCTCTGGCAGTGCAACACTTCGTCTTCTCTCTCATAGTTGAGATTATCCTCTCTGTTGCAGTTACAGACTTCGATACTTTTCCATCTATCAATTGTCTCTATGATCAGTCTTCATTCCACTGGAAGTTACTTCCAGACTCTTCATCTCCTCTGTTGATCACCCTGTATCTCCTTGAATTCTCTGGTAGATACAATCACTTTGTTCTGGCAGTTACAACCAGTCAATTATGGCTTCTTTGGCTTCTAAGACCCTTCCTTCACATCACCATCGACATTGACCAAACGCCTATTCAAAAGGTGCTTCCCGATCTCTGTTTAGTGAGTGCTAGCTCCTTTTCATAATATGACCTTGGGATATGAACTTCACATGACCACGTGATTGCGGGCGTGTACATAGGTGGTTTGAAGGAAACTCGCTTTTTTCCCTGTAATTCACTACGAGCCTCCATGCGTCCTTTCTCCAAAACTGTGGTTTCGATTGCGGCCTACTCATGAAAAATTAAGGCCCGAGCATGTTCTAGCCCCGCAATGTGATGGGACTATTGATCTCATGATCTTGACGGTGCTCCTTCAATCAACGGATCCGATCTATCTTCCTTTCTTGTCTTCTTTCCTCCGTCCACGCGTGATCCTTAGTTTCAATGATTAGGTGACATGTGGCTCTCCAAACCAACGAACGAGATTGATTTCTCCTTTTGGGCTTTGGTAGTTTCGATTCTCAAACTCCGCTTGCTCCTAGATCATTTCACCCAGAGTCCATGATCCAACGACACATGTCCCTTTTGGATCGATGGTCACAATCCCTTGTGGGTCTCCAAACTTCAGAGATTTCAAATCTTAACACATTCTTTTCTCCCTACGTCAATCATCCAAAGTTGTCAATCCATATCCCTTTCAGATGAACAGTCGATATATCCTTCAGATCTCCAGACTTTGGATATTTAAAATATCAAACGCCTTCTTTCCTTTGGACTAATGTCACTTACTTATGTCACTTGATGATGTGTCATGAGCCTAGTATCTTCCACGCGTCACTTGGATTTGTGATTTTCATGTACTTGAAATGTCAAATCAACTTGACACTTGTCATTCTCTGATTGTGCCATGTGTCCTTGCTGACATAGTTTGGCTAATGTAGATCTTCATGTGGCACATGTTCTTCTCGTAGATCTAACGGTTGTCCTAACTCCTGGTGTATCTTCTATCGATGGTTGAGAGTGACTTCGGACCTTCGTCCTTCGGAACTTCGTCCTTTGGAACTTCAGGACTTTTGACATATTTTTGTGGTGAAACTCTCGAAGAAATTCTCTTGGAGTGATTTAACTTTCTTACATCACTTGTTTTCATGGAACGAGCCAATTTCCTCTTGACACTTGTCATCATCTGATTATGCCATGTGTATTTGTTGACGCGGTCTACTGACATGGTCTACCATGTATACTTGTTGACGTGGTCTGCCATATTCCCTTTGATGATGTGGTATTCTGACATGGTATGTTGACCAAAAACCCTGATCCAACGGTCCTCGTATGTCCTCCAAATTAGATGGTCCTTATTCATTTCAGATTTCCAGGATTCGGGTATCTCCAATCTCAAACTTTCCAGAGCGTAACCTCCTCGCATATTTATATCTGAAGTGAATCATGTTCGTTGATCAGGATATTAGATCGACGACTCGATCTTATATGATGCACCTCTTTTGGATTATCCTGTCCTTCCACTTAGAATGATCCAACGACTGACAAAAATTCGCATTTCAGGAACTTCAAATCTTAATCTTTCCAAAGTGTAACCTCCTCGCGTCTTTAGATCCTAGTTTTATCGTGCCATCTCTTATGATATTTTGATCTTCATTCGTTTATGTACTGCACTTTCCTTTCTAATTTGTGACCTCTGCATAACTCATGCTATTCCTCATGATCTTTGATTCCTTCTGCACACTATGCATGTAATCATGCCATCGTCGTTGTTGTTCTTTCCATCAATGACAAGCACACGCTTTCCTATAAATCAAGCCAACAATATCCCCCTTTGGCACTGATGGAAACCCTAAAAGGCAACATTATTCTTCTTGGACCTCCAACTATAGCATCCAGAACACTCCTTCTCCCCCTTTGAAATCAATGTCAAATAAAACATGCTCCCCCTAAGCTGTTGCAGTACTTTGCGGAGGTATCATATATTCAACCAACACATACTCCCCATGATGTTATTTTTTCATAGCATTAGGTTAAGCATGAAGTTCATTCCATTTAAATAATTAACCATAACCATATATGCTACAACAACCAATATCAGATGAAGATGCACCATGCATAAGAACACAAGATGTATCCTCGGAAACCCTTCTAAAACAAGGGAGAAAAACCCAGCCAAATCCTTTTCTATAATCTTCAAGAGAAATACCCTTACCACCAAGAATGTCCTACCACACAAGAGGGTGCACAAAACCTATAAACCCTAGCACCCAAGAGAGGTGCACAACTTTGACCAAGAAGTGTACTTGCTGAAATTTCCAAAACTTACAAGTGAGTGCGTGTCTACAAATGAAATATTTCTTCTTACTTATATTAGACTTGTCCTATCAACTGAAGTGTGTATTGGCACAATAGGGCCGACTTCACTTAGACATATTAATTTTTTATTACTATAATAATTACTATTACTATTACTATTACTATTACTATTAATTATCTTTTACAATTTATATTTAGACATAATAAGATAGGGATAACTTGTACCCTTTACACAATAACTAGGGTTACATGTAGGTCTGACTCTTGAACAATATATATAGCAAAGGATCTGATACACCCACTAGTGTTCATCCACTAGGGGCCACATCCATAGGGATGCCATAGATTTGAGTCACTGTATTACACAGATGAGCTAGGTTCTCACACGTGCACTTATTCTCATCCATAGTCACATCTTCTCTACAAATCTTCTTTCTCACTGCCACCAATAGGAGGATCATCTGGAGTCTTCAAATCAACTCTGCTGCTATTCAGAGGAGGCCATCACATCATCTTCATTTTTATTCTCATGATTATGTGCCCAATGCTTTTCGAGATTTCCCTAACTGGAGTTCTTCTCTCTCATTGGATCTCCTTAACTGGAGATTTCCCTAACTGGAGTTCTTCTCTTACATTGGATAATCATCTGGAGTTCTTCTCTCTCACATCATGGAGGAGGCCATATACATTCCTAGCCCCTGTCCTAGGCTGGAATCAGGAACCCTTTATTAGGGGCTTTCTCTCAGGTTTGTAAGCTAAGAGTAAGACTTCACATAGCTTCTATATTCCACATCTCACAGGTTTGTAAGCTTGAGGATGTCTCCTATAGTTGCATTCATTAACACTTGACAGGATGGAGTCCCTTAGGTTGATAATGGGGTCACGCCCAACTTCTGGCGTAGATACTCAAACTGATATTTTGCAAGAAGTTTAGTGAAGATATTAACAATATGATCTTTGGATGGAATATAATGCAAAGAAACAATAGTGTTGGTCACCTAGTCCCTCAAGAAGTGATACTTGATGGGTATATGATGGGTCTTGGAATGAAATACAGGGTTCTTTGACATACTGATTGCACTAGTATTATCGCAATGAATTGGGATTGGTGTAGTATATTTTACCTCCAAGTCTGCAAGTGTCTGAATCATCCACAATACTTGGGTACAACAAGTGGCAACTGCAATGTATTCAACTTCTGTATTTGATAAGGAAATGGAATCTTTTTTCTAGCTTAACCATGATATAAGGGAATCTCCTAAGAATAATGCACCTCCACTCATGCTTTTCCTTTTATCCACGCAGTTATCCCAATCAACATCTGAATAGACTAATAGTTGAAAATTTTGATTCTTAGGATACCATAGGCCATAGTCCATTGTTCCTTTCAAGTATCTGAATGTTCTTTTGACAGCTAACAAATGACTCTGTTTAGGTGTACCCTAATACCTTCCTACCATTCCAACAACATGCATTATGTCTGGACGGGATGCTGTGATGTACAATAGGTTGCCTATCATAGACCTATATGAACTCTAATCAACACCAGGTGAGTCATCATCCTTTCCTAATTTGCATCTAGTGACCATAGGTGTGCTCATAGGTGTGGAATCTTCCATTTGAAACCTTTTCAACATTTCTCTTAGATATTTCTCCCTAGAAAGAAATAATCTTTCAGACCTCTAAGTAATTTGTAGACCAAGGAAAAATGGTAGTTCCCCTATCATAGAAATTTCAAATTCAGACTGCATGGTAGAAGCAAACCATTGGACCAATGAAGAATTATTTATTCCGAAGATGATGTCATCTACATAGACCAACAGAGAAAATAATTACCCTATGTTTTGATATATAGATTGTTTTCAACTGTTCCTCTCTTGAACCCTTTTTCTTGAAGATACTTATCCAGTCTGTAATACCAAGCAAAAATAGCTTGTTTCAACCCATATAAGGATTTCTTCATCTTGCAGAGAAAGTCAGGGTTATCGGACAGTTGGAAACCCTCTGATTGTTCCATATAGACTTCTTCTTTTAGATCTTAATTTAGAAAATATGATTTGACATCCATTTGATATACTTTAAACTGTTTATGACAAGCATATGCAAGGAACATTTCGATAGCTTCTAATCTTGCTACGGGCGCAAATGTTTCATCAAAATCTAGTCCTTCTATTTGAGCATATCCTTTGTAGAAAAATCTAGCCTTATTTCTTACAATATTTCCTTGCTCATTCATCTTATTTTTGTAGACCCATTTTGATCCTATTACATTTTTATTTGTTGGTCTAGGAACGAATTCCTAGGTGTCATTCTTTTCAATTTGGTCCGGTTCCTCATTAATTGATTTTAACCAATTTGTGTCTTTACTGGCTTCATTAAAGTTATTGGGTTCCACCATGGATATGAAGGCCATATGATATTGCTCAGTGTCTTTGATTATCCTTCTCCTGGTTTATACACCTTTGTCTTTCTCACCAATTATCTGACTTTTAGGATGATTCTTTTGAGTAATTCTGGAGGAAGGATTTGATGTTAATTGTTGTCCTGACTCTTCTTGTCTGGGTGTCTCTTCTCCATCTTATTCTTAGACCAGTTCATATTCAGTGTCAGTTGTTTCCTCTGTAGTAGACTCAATATTTCTCACCTCTCTTACTGGAACTCCTTCATCAACCTTTAAATCAATGCAGTCAACTAATTTATGCAATCTTTTATTAAAGCATCTGTATCCTTTACTATTGGTAGAATATCCTAAGAAGATGCCTTCATCATCTCTGTAATCATACTTGCCAAAGTTTTCATTATTATTCTTTCTGTAGCACTTACTCTCAAAGACTTTGAAGTGTTTGATTGAAGTAGGTCTTCCATACCATAGTTCATGATGTGTCTTGTCACTATGTGGTCTGAGGTGGGCTTTGTTAAGAATATTGATTGTTGTTTGTATTGTTTCTATCCAATAGGTTTGACCAATGTTCTTCTCATTCATCATTGAACTGGCCATTTGCTGAACTGTTCTGTTTTTCCTTTCAACTACTCCATTTTGTTGTGGAGTTCTTGGGATTCCGTATTCTCTCCTGATCCCATGTTTATCACAGAATTCCTTGAAATCACTTGACATAAATTCTCCTCCTCTGTCTAATCTTACTGCCTTTAACCTCTTTCTTGTTTGATTCTCAGTTAAAGCCTTAAATATTTTAAATTTCTCAAATGCTTCATCTTTTTCTTTGAGAAAAGAAACCCAAGTAAGTCTGGAGTAATCATCAATGATCAACATAAAGTAGTTTTCCTTCCATGTGCCTTCATGTCTTTATGGTCCACACAAATCCATATGAATTAATTGGAGTGGTTTCTCTGTTGAAGTAGAGCTCTTGGATTTAAACTCTGTTCTAGTTAGATTTCCTACTTGGCAGGGTTTACACACAGAGTCTTGTGGCTTTGATATTCTTAGAAGATCTTTTACTGCCTCAATATTTTTGAGCTTGATTAAGTGGTGAAAGTTTAGATGTCCAAGTCTCCTATGACATAACCAAATTTCATCATGTTTTCTTAGATGAACCAAATTTCATCATGTTTTCTTAGATGACACTCTTCTTTATCTTCTTTCATCACATATACATTATTTTTTGTCCTTATGCCTTTAGCCACCACTTGACCTGAGTTTACAGACTTTATCTTACAATCATTGGAAGTGAACACCACTTCACATACTTTGTCACAGATTTGACTTATACTAAGAAAAATATATTTCAGCCCATCTACAAGAAGAACATCCTAGGATTTTCCTTTACCATTACTCATACTCACCATCCCTTTACCTTTGATTTTACCTGGTTCATCATTTCCAAAGGTTACATTTCCTATTTTTCTTTTACTTAGAGACATAAACTTATCCTTGTCTCAAGTCATGTGCTTGGAACATCCATTGTCTATATACCAGGGGTCTTTTTGTTTTTGAGCTGAAATTACTAGACCACATTTTTCACTATCTTTCTTTTTCCATGTGCTGGCATTTATAGCTAAACGATTTATCCTTGGATCTGCCTTGTACTTCAGATGGCAGTTTATAGCTTTGTGGCTAAAGTTATGACAATTATAACATTCAAGCTCATTGTTCGGTAGGTCAAAGTGAGTGGTGCTACGTTGTCTATTAATTGGCTACTTAGTTCTATGTTGTAAATATTGTTTATTTCTTGACCTCCTCAATTACATGTTTCTAAACTTAATTTGACAATTTACAATCTTATGAACAAAATTAGAACAATAGAAATAGTAACCATGGAAGAAATTTTGGTACCTGAAGGATGTCCTTCTTCTTGGAATTTGTTGCTCCATCTTCTGATCTATTTGTTTTTTATAAGGTATCATCTTGTCTTTATTAGCTTTTGGTGACAGAGTACTCTCATGGTCTGATTGTCTGCTAACTTGGAACTTGATCATCTTTACTGACTCTTTGCTTTCTGGTTGTTTGCTACTTGAACCATTTACATAACCTACACGAGTCTTCAACAAAGGAGTTCTTTATTTGCTTAGAATGTCATTTAGTTCTGTTGTAGCTTTAATGCTTGGAATATTTTGGAGATACAATGTTTTAAACTTCTCCATCTCTTTTCTGGTTTTTACTACCTCTTCTTCCAAGGCTTCACATCTTGCCCTTTTTTCTAATAACCGTTGTTTCAGAATGTCCTCTATTTTCTTTGCCTCTTCTAATTCCACTTTTAGCAGGGAAAAGTCTTCAGCATGTTCTTTATTGTCTTTCTCGAACTGTATCAACAATTGTTTTTTCTTCTTATTCTTAGATCCGAGTCTAGCAATTTCTTCTAGAGTATTGATCAATTCTCCTTCCAAGTCAACCACATCTTCATTGTCAACATCACTTCCTGTGATTTTATTATAATAATCCTTTTTGGACATAATCATAAAGTAATTAATCTTATCTTCACAGGAAGAGTCACTATCTATGTCTTCTGAAGAGTCATCGTTGTTTACACATAAACGTTTTTTTTTGCCAAATCTCTTGGGTTTGTACTTCTTTTCACCTTAAGAATTCTGATCATGTTTCTTATGTGGACACTTATATGCAAAGTGACCTATATTTCCACAGTTAAAACATTTGAAGGGAAATTTGACTTGTTATTTTCCTGATCCTTTCTTTAGTCTTCTCACAAATTTTGCTTCAATTTCATCAGGCTCAGAATCCTCATTCTTATCTTTTATAAATGATGCTTCTCTAGAGGTGGGTTTATCTTTACATATCCTCATTTCATAGGCAGTCAAAGTTCTTAGGAGTTGGTCAATAGACAAAGATTTTAGATCATTAAGTTCTTCTATAACAGAGACCTTTGGGTTGAACCTATCTGGGAGAGATCTCAAAATTTTATGAACTAAAGAGACGTCCTCAATTTTTTCACCAAGTCCTATCATTGCATTTACTTGTTCTTCAAATCTCATAAAGTACTTCCTAATAGTTTTATCCTCTTTCATCTTTAGTTTTTCAAACTATAATCTATAGGTTTGAATCTTGGCATCCTTTGCCTTCTCATTACCTTCATAACTACTAATGAGTTTGTCCCACATTTCTTTGGTAGATTCTAAGTGCATAACTTTTACAAAAAAAAAATTTCACCCCAACTTAGAATAGAATTCATAGCCTTAGAGTTGAAGCTGAATTCTAGCTTGTCATCCTTAGAAGCTAGTACAACTGGATTTACATAACCAACCTCTACCACATCCTAGACATCTACACCTATGGCCATTATGTAGGTTCTCATCCTAACTTTCCAGAAGGCAAAGTTTGTTGCACTGAACAGGGGGGCCTTATTGGTTGAATTTCCTTCATGGCTATTCATGTTTAAGCTCTAGGATCTACCCTTAGATAAAAGGAACCGGATCTGATACCAATTGTTGGACAACTAAGAGGGGGGGGGGGAATCGATTGTTACTGTGATTAAACAATTATGCCCATTTTAAAATCTTTACAGAACACTCAATGACGATCAAAATAATGCAGGGAAGTAAGAAATAGAATATTCAACATCAATCACACACATGAAATATATAGAGACAGATATTTCCTGAGGAAACCCATAAAGGGAAAAAACTCTTCTTCTTGATATGATAAGTAATCTTTATTTTTTGTACATTATCATTCTTATGAGCTCCAACTCCTCTGCAGGCTACAACCTTTATTTTACAAGAAGCAACTTGCTGAGAGCACCAACTCTCTAGTTTCTCTAGCACCCACTAGAAGGAAGCACCAACTCCATGATTGTTCCAGCACCAACTTACAGTTACATAGGCACCAACCTGTATAACATAGAATAATAGTTCTCCGTTGCACCACCCTACCACCCTGGTTTTATTGGATGAAACCAGATGGAAGCTATAACTCCCTGTGTTCACCCACCCACTTGAAACTATGAGGAAAACAATCCTCCCTAGCACCTCACTACCACCCTGAAATATAAATATTTTCTTTCTTAAATTTAACATAGTGATACATCATTTATCAATGGATTACCAATATCATCATTGTTCTGCTACACTACTCTTCTCTGCCTGCATCAGTGTCTTTCTGCTCTCATCCCATGCGCTTTGCTGGTTCACTACATTTTATGCTTTGTGCACCATATATATTCTATGTGTTGTTCCTCTGCATGCTCTTCACTACGTCACTGTTCTTCCCTATGAGTTGTTCACTACATCTCTTCCTCACAACTGCATAGCTAATGAGAAGAATCACTTCACTTCTATGTTCTCCATCTTTTTCTCACGTCGAGTCCTCTTCCTAATCATCATGGAAACTCTTCGTCTTCTTTGGCGGTGATGCTGAGTCTGTTCTTCATCAGTGGCTTATCCTAAGATTTGTTTCCTTCTCTATAAGTGTGACACTTCATCTTCTCTGTCATAAATGGGCTTATCCTCTTTATTGCAGTTACAGACTTCGACACTTTTCCATCTGTCAATTGTCTCTATGATCAGTCTTCATTCCACTGGAAGTTACCTAGAGACTCTTCAGCTCCTCTGGCAATCACCATGTAGCTCCTTGAATTCTCTGGTAGATACAATCACTTCGTTCTTGCAGTTATAGCCAGTTAATTATAGCTTCTTTGGCTTCTAATCCCCTTCCTTCATGTGACCATCGACAGTGACCAAACACCTATTCAAAAGGCACTTCCCAATCTCCATTTAGTGAGCACTAGCTCCTTTTCATGATATAACCTTGGGCTATGAAATTCACGTGACCACGCGATTGAGGGCGTGCCCATAGGTGGTTTGAGGGAAACCCTCTTTTCACCCCACAATTCACTATGAGCCTCAATGTATCCTTTCTCCAAAACCATGGTTTCGATTGTGGCTCTCTCATGAAAAATTAAGTCCCAAGCATGTTTTGGCTCCGCATTGCAACGAGACCGTTGATCTCACAATATTGATGATGCTCCTTCGATCAACGACTCTGATCTATCTTCCTTTCCTTCCTTCTTTCCTCGATCCACGTGTGATCCTTAGTCTCAATGATCAGGTGACATGTGGCCCTCCAAACCAACAGACGAGATCGATTTCACCTTTCGGGCTTCGAAAGTTTCGATTCTCAAACTTCGCTTGCTCCCGGAATCCATGATCCAACTACGCATGTCCCTTTTGGATTGACGGTCACAATCCCCTATGGGCATCTGGACTTCAGAGATTTCAAATCTCAACCCATTATTTTTTATGTACGTCGATCTTCCGAAGTTGTCAATCCATTGATGCATGTCCCTTTCGGATCAATGATCGATATCTCCATTGGATCTACGGAATTTGGAGATTTCAAATATCAAACCCCTTCTTTCCTCTAGAGGGATGTCACTTGATGATGTGTCAAGAGCCTAGTAGCTGCCACGTGTCACTCGGATTTGTGATTTTCAAGTACCTGAAATGGAAAATCAAATTGACACTTGTCATTGTGTGACTGTGCCATGTGTCCTTGCTAACATGGATTCTCATGTGGCACATGTTATTCTTCTGGATCTAATGGTTGTCCTAACTCTCGGTGTAACCTCCTCGCATCTTTACATCTAAGTTTTATCGCGCCATCTCTTCTGAGATTTTAATCTTCATTCATTTATGTATTGCACTTTCCTTTCTGAGTTGTGATCTTTGCATAACTCACGCTATTCCTCCTGAGATTTTATTCCTTTTGCACTCTCTACCTGTAATCATGCCATCGACATTGTTGTTCTTGCCATCAATGACAAGCACACACTTTCCTATAAATCATGCCAACAAACATTCTCATTTATAGCAAGACTTGGGTCGAACACTTGCAGCATATTCAACAGGTTATGCACACCCTACGACAGCACAAGCTATACTCCAACTTGAAAAAATTATCCTTCGGCATGGACAAGGTCCATTACCTAGGCTACATCATTGATCAACATGGTGTACACGTGGATCCAGCCTAGATCCAAGTCATTTGTGATTGGCCAGCCCCAACCACAATCACTGAGCTTCAGAGCTTCTTGGGCCTTGCCAATTTCTACTGTAGGTTCGTGTTGGTATTCTCCCATATTACATGGACCCTTAACCAAATAAACAAGGGGTGGTGGAAATGAGAATTTGCATGGGGCCGGTCGCAACAACAAGCGTTCAATGATTTCAAGCAGCTCTTGTGCTTAGCCCCAGTAATTTCACTACCAGACCTACAACAACTGTTTGATATCGAGATAGATTCTTCAGACTATGTTGTGGGCACCTTTCTCACTTAGCACAACCACCTCGTGGCCTATCATAGTGAGACATTGTCAGATGTTGTCTCTAAGTACCCAATTTATGACAAAGAAATGTACTCCATTGTGAAAGCCTGCCGCTAGTGGAGAAATTGCATTCTTTGGAAGGAGACAGTCATCCACACTGGTCATAAGCCACTGCAATTCATGCAGATATAAGGAAAATTTCAAAATGACCACCATCAAAAGTGGTCCACATACTTGCAACAATTCCACCTCAACATCAAGTATAAAACATGAAGCACCAATCGCGTCGTTGATTGCCTTAGTATACCGCCAGTCACTACACTCACCAATGTGCTAGAATTTTGTGGCCATGAGACCTTTGGATGGCCCCAACTCTATGAGACATAACCAGACTTCACCACCACCTACCAAATGTTGGGTGCCAAAGCAGTTATCGATAATTTCCATCTTCAGGATGATTTTTTGTGTCGGCTGGGCCATATTTGTGTTCCATCAAGAGAGAGAGAGAAGTTGATCTGGGAATCTCACTATAGCTGGGTGGTAGGACACTTCGGTGTCGAAAAGAAAGTGGCGATGCTACAAAAACATTTCTATTGGCCCAAACTTTGAAAGGAGGTCAGCAAGTATATTAGGTCGTGCACTGCCTACGCTATTGCCAAAACGACCACTAAGAAACAGGGCATGTACAACCCTCTTCCTACTCCTAACAGACCATGGGAATCCATCTCAATGGACTACATGTCAGGCCTCCCATCCACCAAGTGGGGAAATGACTTTGTTTTTGTGGTTTTTGATCGCTTTTCTAAGATGGCGATTCTGGTTTCCTGCAAGAAGAGAATCAAAATAGAGTCCATTGTCAAGCTCTTCTTTGAATGAGTCTGGGTACATTTTGGAATCCCACAAACCATTGTCTCAAATTAGGACATTCGATTTCTCAGCACATTATGGTCGAGCCTTTGGTCACTGTTGGACACCAAGCTCACCAAATCCACGACCGATGGCCAAACCGAGGTCGTAAATAGAATGATTGTGCATATCCTTCACATGTATAATTAAAATAACCCTCACACATGGAATGAGAGCCTTCCCTATGTCCAACATATCTACAACCGATCCCTGCATAGATCAAACAACCATATCCCCTTTCAGGTGGGGTTGGGATTCCAACCATTGGGTCCCATAGATGTTTCACTTCCTCTTGTGGTCTCGACTGACTCATCTCCTGCTCCAACTGAAGCTAAAAAATCCACTTAGTTGATTGATCAGATCCAACACATCTGCTAACAGGTTTAGGATATCTTACAAAAGTCCAATGACAAGCACAAGCAGTTCCATGATTAACATCGGGTGCCGCATAAGTTTCAGGTGGGTGACAAAGTTTGGTTGCACTTGCAGAAATAACTCCTTATAGAACCCATCGAAAGCTTATCCCACTCCATTATGGGTCATACACCATCACCAAGGTTGTGGGGGATAATTCTTTTGAGCTCAACATTCCTCCTTTTCTTGGCCTACACCCAGTCTTCAACTTGGATCTCCTTTTCCCTTATTTCCCACCATTATTGGACACCTCAAAAGTAGCAGAAAAACTGACACCAATAGAGATCAACCTTGAATGCATACAATAGGAATCGAATGATCATATTGTGGACACACATATCAAGGGAACTTGACAACAAAGGATCCATCTTTATCGACTCGTCAAAGCAGGGCAGCTCCTGCACCATGGCAAGTGGCTCACCCAGGCCCAAATTCAGCAGAATTTTCCTCATCTGATGGGGGAACTTAATGTAGTGGAGAGAATTTATTACTAAGGAGGGAGGATTGATCTAGGTGGATATCAGTGGCCACCCACCTTTTCCAACTATCTCAAAACAATTTTCTGGCAATTTTGGTAATTTACTATTTTTAGCAGTTTTTCACTTTTGGAGCCGTTTTGAGGCCCTAAACAATGTTTTTGGAAAAAGGAGAAGAAATGTGTAAGTTCCTTTGATATTTCCCCCAAAATGAATCTCCTCAACTATACCTTTCCAACGGGCTATCATACAACTAAAACATAGATCGTATGTAAAAGTTAGGACCCTAGGAAGTTGATGTACTAACTTACCCAAATGGGGCCCACATGACTTTTGGCGCTTCATCTCCTAGGGTTAGATTTTTGGATATCTAGGGTATTTTTCATTCCTGTTTATTGTAAAAATGCTTTCAGAGCCTCATTGTAATCATATTCTTGTGAATGAGCGCAACCGTCACATCTCTTCTCAGAGATAATCCACCACCATTCCAACAAGCTTGTTTCCACTGCATTTTACAGTTTCATCTTATTTCCTTATTGAATAGAAAACCGGTTTTACTGTACCTCTATTATTTTTTGTTAAGAACTTGTTAATAATATGTATTCATTTAATTCTGCTCATAAATTTGGATCATTCATGTTTGGTTTTGTTCCTCCTTTTGGCTTCCTTCAAATAGGGGCCCTTGGCTCAAAAGATATGGATTCCGGTGAGCTCTGGAATATCCATCTCTCTCCAATGTCATGAGAGATCATTCAATGAGATAATTAGATCCTTCCAAAACCACTTCAAATATTCTCACAAATTAGAATGTTGTTAGGCAGCAGATGCAAAAACATAACAAGATTATAATAGTAAAGAATATAAAACCAAGATTAAACCGAGAACAACAATCACAAATTGACATAGTGATTTACGTGGAAACCCAATACGGGAAAAACCATAGGGAAATGATAATAAATATTATTATTATTCAAGAGATAATTACAATAGCCAACCTAGGCATACAACCATCCTCTCCTCTCTACACACACACCGCACTCCACAATATTGTGTGTTGCTCACACACTACACTGCATTGCACTTTCACCTCTATGGGTATGCTCGTATATATAACATCTATCACACAGTTACATGAACTGATCATAAATAGATCAAATAGATACACAACTTGTTCACTGAAGAGTGCATGCATGCACAATATAAATATAGTTGCATGCATGTGCATGTGACTGCATGGGAAATTCATTGTCATGTTTCCAACAATCTCCACCTTGACAACAATTTACCTAATATATCATGCCCAAATTTATTCATCACCTTTCTTGCAAGCCAAGAGAAGACAAAAATCATCACAACTCCACAACTTCTCTAACAATACTGTTACGTGAACATGTATGCCTGATTCATTCTTGTATGGACCATTCTGCCTCCATTAGTAACCTGTCTTATAAATCGATGCACTTGTCCATTTTGATACACTGGACTATTATTCAAATAAAAAACACTTTTATTACCACATAACACCTCATCCTATACTTGTCTAAACTTACCCAATAGATCCTTGCATTCGTGCAAGACATTACTTTAGGTAGGTCTCCTCTTGTCCAAATCTCATGAATCACAACCACATACTAAATCACTACAATCACTATAGGTGATACTTGTGCTTCAATGTTTGAAGCACCCATTTCCATGCTCTTCACTTGGTTTTTCCATGTGTCTACTGAAAACACCAATTGCATGTGAAATGTTGACCATTTCCCATCGCAATCATCAAACTTCCTACTAACATATAATATTCTAGACATATAACCCTTTTCTTCTTCATTAGTTAGGACATAAACCCAAAGAAAAATTACAATGGAAATCCAAAGGGATTTTATTGTTTTCACATTATTCATACTGAATTTCGTGAGTATATTCACCACATACTTCTATTGTTATAACCAAGCTTACCATATTTCATGTCTCTGTGTATTTCCATGCCCAGTATTTATTTTGTTGCTCCCATATCCTTCACAACAAATGTCCTAACAAACTGAGCCAACCTGTTGACCTCAACCATGTTTGTGCTTGCAACAAGCATAACACATAACACCAAGATAATGAATATACCATAAACACAATGGTTAAACTCACTTATTGTAAATTTGGCTCACCATGAAGGAATCAAACATCTTGTACCATTTGTCTGAAATGCTTCAGGCCATACAATGATTCTTGAGTTTGAAAACAAATATTATGTTGCGATCCTTAACTAACCATTCTGGTTGTTCCATATACATCCCCTTATCCAACAAACTCCATGTAAAACAATTTTAACATCTAGTTGTACTAACACAACTAGTGCTAACACAACATGAATAGAAACAAGATTTTAACAACTGGAGAGAAACCTTCATGGAAATCAATACCTTCCAAACACCCTTCTACTACCGGTCATTCTTTGAACCTTTCATATTTTACTATGTTTGATTTTATAAAAGGAGATTCATCAAACACTGCATCTCTATCCATGATGATTTTGTGGGTAGTGGGATCCCACATTATGCATCCCTTAACATGTTGATTAAAAACATAAGCATCACAACCGAATAATTTCACATTTGAGTAATCGCCAGATGACATGTTCATACCTCTTCTGAAATATTCTAGTCTTATGCAACTGATGCTGACCGAGTTACCAGATAGCAGAAGCGCTTCTATCCACAACTATTGTTACAACTTGGCATTACTAAACATGCCTATTCGATCCCAACTTCCCTGCAATACTTTCCAAGTTCCATGGATATGAACCTACCTTTATCATATATTTTCAAACACTTGATTAACCTAGAAACATATCAACATTTCTATGAACCCACCATTCTAACCTAAACAAACCGATCCACCTCAAAATTTGCATTCAAACAAATTTGACCAAATCCAACCAAACCAACCCAAGTGAACCTTTTCTGCTCACCTCCAAGGACTTCACACTGGAGTCTCAATGCTCCATCTTAACATGAGCATTCCCTTGACCAAATCTGGCCAACTAAGCCTTCATTTCTTACCTCCAATCCCATTTACAATGGAGTTCAAAAAGCCTTTTATAGGATTCATTATATCCAATCCATGGACACAATACCACAAGATACCAAAAAAACATGGACCCGAAAAACCACTTACTTTGACCTAAAAAATAGATTTAACTCATTAACTAACTCAACATACATGCCCCCCTCACATATTCAATATACCTAAATCCATGTCTAGACTTTTCATAGGTGACCCAATAAACCAGGGGTACACATGCCTATCCAGGTCTTACAGACGTATTATCATTTACATGTAATCAATAATTTTTACAACCCCAAAGTAAACACAATTTTTTTTTATTTCACGGTGACTCAACCATCACCACCCTACAACTTCTATGTGAACACAGATGGTGAGACACAACAGATAGATAAAAATTCATCAACCATACCTGACCCTGAAGTTGTTGCAGTTGAATTTGCTTCTATTTTGGGGCCTCTTTGGATGATTGTTGTCTTTTCCAACAATCCTTCTTAAGATGCCTAGATTTTCCACAAAACCAACATTTTCCCTTACCCTTACTGTCTTTTGACTTAGAACTGGTTGTAACTTTCTGATCTTTCCCTTCTTTTGTAGATTGGCTTCTAACCACCATTGTTTCTGTTGTATAGGTTTCTTTACTGGATCTTCTCCTCATTTCCTCAGACAACAGAGCTCCCACAACAATGTCCTAATGAATGGCATTTGTTGAACTGTACCACATAGATGTGACCATATGATCCCAAGACTTAGGGAACAAACACAATAGCATAACTTCCTTGTCTTCATTTCCGTACTTTACATCCATACTAGATAATTGACAAATCAAAGTATTGAAAATATTTAAGTTATCAACAATTTTTGTACCTTCTTTCATTTGTAAGAAGTACAATTGCCTCTTTAAGAAGATTCCATTCGTTAAGGAATTTGTCCTATACAAACTCTCCAGTTTGTTCCACAAACTTGTTGTTATATTATCTTCAACGATGTTAAACAACACTTCATTTGCCAGACATAAATGAATGGTACTAAGGTCTCTTGCATCTAGAGCTTCCCAGTCCTCGTTTTTCATGCTTGCCGATTTCTTTGTCTTTCCGGCCAAATCCTTTTGCAATCCTTGTTACACAAGAAGATCCCGCATCTTGAGCTTCCATAGCACAAATCTAATCTTACCGTTGAATTTATCCACCTCAAACTTAGAACTCTACACTTTCTCCATAACCTCCAAAATCATATCTTATACTAAACTAAGCTCTTTTAAAATGGATGAACAAATCTTAAAATCCAAGGTTGAATTCAAAAAAAAAGTTTTAAGCTCCAAAAATATAACTTTTAAAAAAAGGTATATCTTAAAAAAACCCTTTTTAAAAAAAATTCACCTTATACCATTCTCCACCCATATAAAGGAGATTCATCACATATTATACCATGTGCATAATAAAAAATAAAAAATAGTACACCTCACCATTTTTCCATAAAAAACTCACATGTATTAGTCCCTTCCTCAAGCGAGGGACTATAGCAACGTCTTGCAGGTAAACTATCGTTGACTCGGTATTACATGGTTTGTTTTGTCGTATTAATAGGTTCTTTTCGAAGAAGGAGTATAACTTTCCACCAAGTTTTTTGTAAGTTTTGTGAAAAACATGTATTATTTCCAATTTTTTGGAAAGTAAAATTTTTATTTTATTTTTTCAAATAAAACCATTGAATTTTTTATTGGTTTGCTCACTATGATTTGACTTAATTAGCCCTGGTGTGTGCTAATTTATTTTTTACATTTGTATGATTTGACTTAATTAGCCTTGGTGTGTGCTAATTTATTTTTTACATTTGTATGGATTTAAAAATAATTATAAAAAAAAATTCTAATTGGTTGGCACTGCATATGCCATCATTGCAATGAACTTCTTACATGCTATCATTGAGCTACAGTGCCACTCTGCCTCAACCTTTTTCCACCACTACCTTCATCCACCACTGAAATTCTTTGTTGCCTCGACCTTTTCGCCTCCTCAGAGCTCAATGGCTATCTGCATGAATATTTCCCTGTTCTCCTTCACTGAACGCCACGATCTAATGTCATGCAAGTCTTCCACCTAATGCCATGGTATAACATAAATCCATCAAGCTTAATGACTGGTCATCCTTCCATTTGAAAGACAATTTCCTTGAGATTTTCCTTAAGCTCCTGGATACATAACTTACTATACTTCAGCGTATTTCCCCATCTATTTTTAGAATATCCAACATGAAGAGAAAATACCCACCACAAAGAGTGAAGGCCTGACTTTGAAAATCTCTGCATCTATACACAATTTTCCCTTCCGCCCCTTCGTAGACCCTGCAAATTCACCTTAAAGTCCTTATAATTCTTAAATTTGAACTGAAACAACCCCTGCAACTTTACCTCAAAGTCCTTTGACTTCTTAAAGATGAACCAAATAAGTGTGGTGATCTCCTCTAGTTTCTACATGATGACCAACACTGGCTGAGTCAACGTGAAGCTCAATTCCTTCTCCTGCTTCACATCATTATTCTTGAACATCATGGAGAGACTAAACCCTGGAGAGTGGGAGATGATTTCTAAGGCATTGAGGCAAGCCAGGTAGAAAGGCAGAGTCAACATCGTCCAGCTCGGGGGTGGAGAAGGAGGAGTCAACTTCGTCGAGGAGTGAAACATCGATATCATTATTGGCTTGTGGGGTATTGAAGCCCTAGAGAAACCAACGAACCTTCATCGGTTGCGGGATTGTTATCCTCATCTGAGGGTGTGGAGAAGGTCATATTTCCCGAACTTCTCCGGCAATGTGCTCAATCTGTAATCAGAAACTTTCACATTCCCATTGTATCTAATAACATGTTCTTCGGCTTCAAGTCTCGGTGGTACACACCCCAGCTATGACAAAAGTCAACCGTGCTTATCAGTTGTTGAAAATGCTTCCTCGCCTCCTCTTCCCTCAGTCTCCCCTTGTGGACAACCCAGTTGAAGAGCTGCACGCCATTAATGTACTCCATGACGATGTAAATCTTTGACTTGGTTGAATCCAACAACAAGATACCCTGTAAAACGAATCAAGTTGTTCAGAAACCCGTTAGTTACACGGTTGTTCATAGATGTTCTTTCCATCTCACACAGCTTATATGCATCCCCTATTGCTTCAATGGTGTCAGTTGTGATCTATATTCAATAAATAAATATAAACATTGTACTCACATTTTGCATGTCTTTGCTCGACATTGAAGATCGTGGTGGGCTAGATGGAGGCTTAGTTGAACTTGTCGATAGGAATATCCATGGGTGCTCTATGAATTTTTCCCATTAAAGCCTGAGGAAAATCTTGAGATGCTCCTATAATCCAACATCATCTTCCAAGCTCAAGGAAACAGAGCAATTCAACATGGCCTGCAAAGAGAAAGTGATCTTTGAAATTTCCTTGGAGTTCCCAGAGCAAATCTAGTGGCCTTGAGATCTTCATCATTCCCTGTCAATTCTATGAACTTAGGGTAACCCTATGACACAAGAGCATGTGCATGAATGACCAAGAACATGACCACAAAACCCTTACCTACGAGGCCATGCCATGGGCATTGGTGTTGCTAGAAGACCTGGTTGCGAACACTCCTTCCCAGCTGGTGGAGGTTCATGGGTGACCGCTGCCACTAGCTCTGATTCCAAAATGAAGCTAGCTTTGATTCCAAAATGAGGATGCCATCTAGGTTCCTAAAAATTTTGATAGGTGTTTTGATGCATGCTTCCATGCAAATCTCATCTTATATACTCAATTGATATTCTAAGTTGGCACATAAATAGAGGATTGTTTAAATGTATGGTATGTATTGTGGCAGCAACAATGCTCAGTAAGGGATTGGACAATTGTTGGAGTGTTTAAAAAACTTGAAAATAATATTTCTTAATTTCCTAAGCATGCTAGATCAGGGAAATTAACAGTACCCGATACGGTATCACCCAATCCAAACTATCCCAAAACGACGCAAGATAGACATCCCAAACAACAAACTAATTTAATAATCAACAAGTGCATCATATATCGGCTTCCATGCCAATACTTGAACAACCCCATTTCAAAAATAAAACACTGCACTCTCTATAAACTGTTTAAACATAAACTTGGATTACCCTCCTACTACTCCACTCTAACTTCTATTGTATTGTGCATACAAACTTATATACAGAAAAACTTGGTCTCCCCACAGAACCAGTAGCAATGATTCTCCTAGACGATTCCACTTTCTTTAATAAATGATAAATCTTCTGTACGCCTTCTCAAACAAAGACACATAATCAACAAGTGCATTTTTGTTGTTTCTACAATTTTCCAATAGTAATTAGTTCTTTATACCGAGAACACATTAGAGATAATTTAAAATTTTGTTAGGCTTATCATTAAAATAGTATCTGAAGCCCAGAACAAAATTAAAATTATATTAAAAATATTTTAAAACATCATTAAAACTAATAATATAGTTGAATTTGTTAATTTTGTGATCAAAATAATATACAAAATTTAGTGTAGAAATAATTTTGAAATGATATTAAATAACTACAAAGTAAATTTCTCATCTTTAATTTTCAGCCCCAAGGAATCTATAGATCTCAGGTGGATTTAAATTAAAAAACTCTATTTTATATAAATAATGAATCACGTTTGATGCAGCATATGTATTCTTATTATTTTACTCATCTTTCTAATTTAGGATGGAGAAGATCTTCAGAAATTGATTGTATGAAAAGTAGAGCGGCTTGCAAGATCTTTGGAAGGTAAAACAAATATCCAATTCCAAAAATCATGTTTAATGTGTATTTTGTTTTTCCAAATATCCTATAATTAGATTTTCCCAATCCGGAAGTCCTCCCGTTTGATGTAATCACATCTTGGCTTCCAATACTAGTACTACAGGATGTGGGAATAATCGTCCGCTTGTACTTTTTCTTCTGCTAATATTTCGTTTTTCTTACTCTACAAGGTGCATCACAGAAAATAATCTATACATGAGGAAAGTGACAATGATAATGTCTCCACAGGTTACGCATGTGTGTTGCATTCAAAAGATAGTGAAGAACTTTGGTAAGTATCAAATGAAACAAATTGTTATTTTTTTAATATTTATATTGTTTTAATTGTTAGGTTACAAATGCTTCTTAAAATTAAAATCTAGCCTTTGAGAGAGACTAATAATAGTACCTCATTAATTTATTATTATTTTGATGTTTAGTAGTGGAAATATATAGTTGTTATGCACAAACAAATGGCACCCATCCCCAACATGCATGCCAGTGTCCCCGATGTTCATGCCCACCGAAGGGAAGTATGGGTCACAAAAAGGTAGAAGCACCCTCGCTAACTAACTAACATGCTGAATTCCCACACACATATTGATTATGTTGATTCATTATCATATGAATGGAGAAGAACTGTTCCTCCCCATCCCCGAAACCTAAATCTTGGATCGCGCTTCTTTAATTGCCTTTGGTTTCAAAGTCAAATTTTTTCCCACTTAAATCAAATCCTTTCTTTTATTGCCTACCCAACCCCACCGCCTTTATCTTTTATTCCTGGCTTTGAAACCCTATTTTCTCTCTCTTAATAATGGGTTTGTCATTAACGATAAATCTTATACCTATTGAAAGTCTCCTTTTTGCTAAAATGTTTTATTTTGTAATTGATATTAGTTATTAGCGATGGAAGTTAGTCATAAATCTTATGATTGTTGAAAATTGCTTATTTGTATTTTATTCCGTTGATTTGCTCATTGTTTGGCATTTATTTTTTTGTGTAGTGATAGGAAATGTGACGAATGCCGAAAATAAATTTTAAAAAACGTGAGACTAAATTAAAAAATAAACAAGAGAATGCTCAAGTTGACTCGAACCTTTTCCATAATTACCATAAAATGTGATTTTTCTTGATTTATTTGAAAGATACTTCCTGTATGAACTTATTTGGCATTTATATGAGTTGTTTTATTAGTCCTTGCCGTATGCATAGAGGGACTATAGTGATCGATTATTCGTTGACCTCGTATTAGTTTGTCCTTTTACCAGAAATATTTGCATAATATCTATTGTTGGAGCTAGGGAACTAAAAACATTGATTTTTATATAATAAAAGGTACCATATATATAATGATATAATTGGATAACAAATTGGGGGTCTTATTGTCGGCTTTGCTATTACCAATGTTTTATATGGTACCATATCCAAACTTTTTAATCGTCCATAGTATTTTCGAATTATATATTTTTCTTGTGCATTGCTTGAAGGTCGATTAATGCTAGCATTATTTCGAATGTTTTTCTTAGCATTTTCTGCTAGCTAAATTTATCCTAGTGTTTGATATGCTAGCATATCCAAAGTCTGTCCTTTGAACACATTCTTTACTATTCGAACTATTGTTACATAAATTATAATAAATTATAATAAAAAAAAATCGGTATGTCAGAGACCTGCCACACTGCATTCTTTCTTAAATGTTCACATACCATTTCTGACAGACTTAAATGTTTACCTAACAGGCTTTGCGACATTGAATGTTTACTTAGCAGGCTTGTTACAATACATTTTATTCCATTTTTTATATATGCAATGTTCTCTGTAGTCAATTTGGGCAATATTGTGCCTCAACAGTATTGTTGGTTCACTGGTTCATGCTTGCTTCTTGCATCTTTACTGATTTCTTATTTTCCTATTCTTTTTGTTCTTGTTTTCCTATTCGTCTTGTTGCAGTTTTCACGTTTGGGGTTCTGCAACCGCGATTGAAACTGTGACATTCCTGGTCGACTGGTTGGTGCTTGCTTATTTGTTCACTGGATTTTGTTTATTGTTGTTTGATTTGACTTTCCATGGTTGGGGTCCTGCGGCTGTAGTTGGGCCTTTGGGTCCTTCTTAACTGGGTTGTTATTTGCTTCTTGTATATGCAATGTTCTCTACAATCAATTTGGGAAATATTGTACTTTAGTGGTGTTGTTGCTTCATTGGTTCATGCTTGCTTCTTGCATTTCCACTGATTTCTTGTTTTCCTATTGTTGTTTTTCTTGTTTGCCTGTTCGTATTGTTGCAGTTTGCACGTTTGGGGTTATACAACCATGATTGGAACTGGGACATTCCTGGTTGACTGGTTGGTGCTTGCTTCTTTGTTCATTGGATGTTGTTTATTGTTGTTTTCTTCGACTTTGCAGGGTTCGGGTCCTGCGGCTGCAGTTGGGCCTTTTGGTTCTTCTTAATTGGGTTTCTATTTGATGCTTACTATTGTTTTCCTAGGGCTTGCAATGTTGGGGTGTTGCACCTACAATTCAATCCGTTGTTATATTATTTTGCAGTTGGCTACCCATAAAATAGTATTAAGATAACATAACATACAAAATTTTGCAATTGGTGTAAATTGCATCTCTTATGACTTCAACCAAAGTCCGTCCAGATTTTTCCATGGTTTATGTCTTACTATGGTTTCATAGTTATGAGAGTAAGTGTTGCTATCTGAGCGATATAATTACTCTCTCCTATTTTTTTCCCCTCTTTGTAAACTTTCCCGTTTTTTACCTTTTGTTCTTCCACTCTATTATACGTTCTTGGTTCTGTACTTTCTCACGTTTCTATGCTGGCGGGTTCCCGTTGTGGCAAAATGGAAATTTTTTATCTCCATTCATATCTTGGCATCACGATTCTGACCGACCCCCGTTCAGTTGCATACTTAGCCAATTTTATGGACGCGGCTCCGCGGATAGGTACTATCGAACAATGGTAACTCATGTTCGATGTATACATCTTGCACCCATAACTTTTGTTCTCTACAATTTGACCCCACACTCCTCAAACTCCCAGCCCTGCATCTGCCTACGATGAGTTTGTCTATCCGACCTGCCTTTCCATACTTAGCTGACTTTTCAAAGTTCTGTGGGTTCATGCCTTCCCATGTTCAGAAACTTTTAAAAGAATTTGTTGCTCCCCTCCATCCCCGTTACCTTCCTCCCTTCCCAATGGACATTAATTATTATTTAAAATGTGACAACTGAACAGACAGATTCGAAAAGATTGGCCTTAATAAGAGGAAAGGTAGAGGACATCTCCCATTAAAATGCATCGACAAGCGACATTTTGAGTTTTCCAAAAAAAAAATACTGGCTCTTTTATTTTCGTAAAGGCTTCATCGTAATAACAGTGCAAAAGTGTACTACCTCACTGCCACCCACGAACATATCATCCATAGAGGCCTTGACATCATGTTCCTCTTTAATACTGTGCATATGTTAGATGTTGTCAGATTTGAGAATCTACTCGGATATCAGAATGTTAATGCGTGTTATTAGTCACTATTCAGTGCACATATTCGAAAATATTGGAATTAATAAGAGAAAATATTGAGAACATCTGTCATTGAGATGAATTAACCCAAAATCTATGGAAGATCATACTTTCATCCTCCAGCGTTGCTTTTAAATACTTATTTTCATTTTTCTCTATCATCAAAGAGTTGGGCTTTACGGTGCCTTTGTTATAATGTTCCTGGTCATGGACATGTAAGACAACTTAGAGATGCCATTGAGGCCCAAATGAAAGAATATAGACTGTTCTTATGTGATGTGGGATTTGAGCCAAAAACAAACTCTGTTATCGAACATAAACTCAGACAGGGGAAAAAAAAATAAGTATCATCTGGTTGGTGTTCTCTCCGTATTCGATGCTTTGGTTTGTTGAAAGGACTTCTTCGATATTTGTTTTTTGATCTTATTTGTTTTCTTCCTGGGAGTTGGAATGGATTTTCAGGTCACGCGCAAAAAACTCCTTCATTGAAGTATATAGTTTCTTCCAGCAACACAGGTTTGGCAAGTGTATTGAATTCTGCAGAGCACAAATGCGATTTGCAACATTTGATACACTTTCCAGACCTGTGTTTCCAGAAGAAGTCATGTACTTCAACAGAAGAACATTTTCCAGCTGGGTTGGATGTTCCTTCCAATTTAATGTAATAAAACAAATAAGTTCAACATACAAATCTTCAGGCAGCTTTTCAACCAAACAAATGATCAAGTACAGGGAGAATAACTGTCACAATATACTTGAATTTTTTTCCTTGTCTCGACTTTTGTTACCTAACAGGATTAGTTTCCCCCATATCTGACGTCACATAAAATGACTCTCTCGACTTTGAATTGGGCCTAAATAGCATTTCTAAGTTGTCTCGGATGTCAATGATCAAGAACATTATAGGAAAGGTACATTAAACCCCAATTTTTTGACAACAGAGGGAAATTAATAATTAATAAAGAATGGAATGTTGAATGACCAGGCAATGCAAGCAGTCCATATCTAGAAGATACAGACTATTCAAAAAATTGGGATAGAACTAGTTGGCAACACCAATTAATTCCAATCCCTGAAATTGATACTCAACTCATTGTTTTTAACGAATAAAGGATTTGATCGTCAAGAAGACTGTCAACAAGCTTCATTATTGTACATATTTTTTATTGGTCCGCGGCAGGTCAAATTGAAATCATTGTGGAAAATAATCTCAGTTGTATTTTGTAACCCATCTTATTTGAATATAGAATATTTGCGGTTTTTTTTTTTTTTTTTATGGTGTTTTCCAGTCTCTGGTATTTCTTTTAATTATATTTTGTGCCTTTTGCATGCGTTATTACAGTAAATTGGAAGGAATGTCCAAACCATCTAGGAAATGTTCTTTTGTTGAAGTACATGACTTATTCCAGCAGCACAGGTCTAGCAAGTGTATCAAATGTTGCAGATCACATCAGAATATATCTGTCTTCGTAGGGGTGTGATGCAGGAGCATCGCTCCAACCTAGCATAACTGTCAGCTAGCCAATACATCCAATGCGCATTCATGAAAGGGAGAGGTGCAACCCTCTCATTTTTCAAAATTTGAATTTGAATTTAATGTTGTAAGGATGATAGAGACCAGATCATGCCTTTGTACAGGTAGTGGTTGAGGTTTCCTTTAATGGTTGCCTACAACAAGCCCAAAATGTAGTCAAGACTGGGCATCCATTTATGTAATGTAGCCATAGGAGTCGCTCTGTGATGGTGATAGATTAGAGATGGTGAGGTTGAGAATAAGCTCGAGAGAGCCATATTTATAATTAGAGATTGATAGGACAGAGAATGAGAGAGATAGGAGGAGAAACCAGAGTAGAGAGGTTTCGAGAGAGAGTTGAGACTTGTTACAGTCCAGCCTTTGTAAACACCTTGTATAGGCATTTCTGAATTAATAGAAGAGCAGTTTTTCCTGCCATGAATTGTCTGTATGTGTTTGCATTTTTTTATGCATTTCTTTTTTTAAATGCATAACTGGTGAAGTATTTCATAAGTTTCAATTTCTTCCCATCTTGGAGTTTCCGAGTGCAAGGAGTGCACATAGTCCGTAAGGTGTGCATTGACAGAGGTGATACAACCTCAGGAAAGCTCAAGAGGGATAGCGTTGAACCTTCATCAGTAGAGCTGCAAGGAGTGCACAGGAAGGAACTATGTCTTGAGTTCAGGGAAGATAGAACTACTAAAGGTTATGTGGAGCTCTGCTAAGAGGGCATCGAGCGAGTGCATAGAGTGCACTAGGGAACTCTATTTCGAGTTTTGAGAAAGGAGAAGTGCTGAAGAGAAGACACTCAAAGGGTTGTTGAATACTTTGTAGGCTTTGCAAGGTGTGCATCGAGCAAGAGAATGCCAGGTGGGCATAAGGAGTTTTATTTTCAAGAAAACTTCTTGAATCTAAGTTATTCGAGATCCTCGAATGTAAAGTGTGCATGGGAGTAAATATCTGAGAGGATGAAGCTCAAAAGGGACAACATTTCTATAATGAAGACGAGACCCAAAGGAACCAGGCTTGCAAGAGGAAAAGTCGAAGGTCGAGACCTTCGAGACTTAGAAAATCTTCTAATTCAAAAAGCCAAGAAAGCTCAGGAGGAAAAGCACAACTATCTTTGGATCAACACTGGGAAGAAATATTTGAACTGTTGAATCTACATTCAGGCAGTAGGAGGAGAGCGTGTAAGGATAATAGATCTAAACCGTCAGATCTAGCACCAAGAGCTGATAGCCTTCGGATCTGGAAGAAGGTGCGCAAGGTTTAAGCCTCGTAACAACAAAAGGGAGAGGACTCGTCAAGTCTTGAAAGCATTGGGACCATCCATCTCAGAGGATGCGTGTCAAGAGATCCACATTTTGGGGATTTGGACACCGGGAGATCGAGAGAGAAGAGTCTCCGAAAGTTGCGAAAGGGAGAATCGTGATCAGATCCTGACCGTCAATTAGGACGAGTGTGGACCGTCGATCTAGTGGGGTAGAGGGTTTTCATAGTTTTTGGCACTGAGGAAACAAGGAGGAGACCGTGCCAAAATCATGAAAGGAGAATTCGTGAAAGGACTAGGACCATCCATCAAGGAGGACATGTGGCAAATGGTCGATGTTTCGTAGAAATTGCCGAAACGATCGACATCGTTTATCAAGGAGGACACATGGTGAGTCGTCAAGGTTCGGGGAAAATCCTAAAAGGTTGTGGGTCATCGATCCAGTTGGATCATGGTCGTTGGTTCAAGAGGAATCTGGACCATTGATCTCTCAAGGGAGAGATTTCAGCATTTCATCATCGGGGAAAACAGAGGGGAGAGTCAGTTGGCACTCATCCCAGAAATTGCGAAAGGAAAAATCACGATTGAACAAGGACCGTCCATTCAGTGACAGATCTAGACCATTGATTGTTCAGGTGAAATTTTGGACTTTGGGGATTAGAAGGAGGAGAGGTTGGAGTCGCATCACAACTTCATGAACCCCGAAATCGCAATGTGCTCAGAGGAGTTATCCCTAGGCCATAGGGTGTCGTCATGTCGATGGAGGCTAAGGGAGGAGCCAAAGCCCGTTAAGCCCTTTTCGGCATTTTGAGATTCGGGAGTTCGAAGGACGTAGAATCATTTGCAGCCGGAATCACGAAATTGCAAATTATTAAATCCCAAAAAGTGGATGGTGGTCACGGGTAGTGGTCGCATGGTCGAGCATTAAGGGAGGAGCCAGCTATGGAGTTAGGCCCTATTTTAGGGTTCGGTGATTCAATGGACAAGGAGCTTGGGAGAGCTCGCATGCAAGAGTCCCGAAACCCCGAAACACGAAAGGTGTGTTGTTTATGCCTTGGGTCATATCTTGAGATCACCAGATAAGAAGGGGCTAGTTGGAAAGGAATCAATGTCGAGGTGTGTGTTGGTTCAGAATAGAGAAGAGCGCCGAAAAGGGGGTGCGTGCGCAGATTTTCTCAAGACCTGTGCCAGAGGACAAAGAGACCTGTGGATTCATTCAAAGGGTTCCAGCAAGAGCCTGAAGAGCCATTTCATCTCAGAAGAAGATCAATCCAGAGACTGGGAGATCGTAGAACCCTGCTGAGGTAGGGGGATTGCACCAATTGGTATAAGAGCTGATATTTTCATCTGTAGACTTCAGGTGAAGGAGACAGTAGGTGAAGGAGGAGATAGAGTAATGATTCTCTATGAATATTGTTGCAAAGTGTGCAGCAAATGATAGACAACCAGGCGAGCTGTAGGAGGACATGGAGATTCTCTCAGATGTAGAGTGATCTATACGCTTGGCAAGAGGGCAGGTGAAAGGTGGAAATGGCTACTTAATGCCATGAGCGTGGTGGAAGAGGAGACCACCAGCAGATGATTAAAGTAGAGATTGACAAGGAACTCACTGAGATAAGAGTGAGAATGGAACTACTGACATTGAAGATGCAACAAAAGGAAAAAGTACACTAGAGTTACGAATGGCCTCTGAACAGGAAAGCCAAATGGCCCGTTCAAAAGTTGTTGGCCAGGAAATAACAACAAGAGTTGAGGAAGTGGCTAAGGTATGCCGAAAGCCTCAATGACACAAAGTTGCTTGCATCTGTGAGACAAAAGTTGAAGAAACCCTCAGTGATGAGGAAGAGGGACCAGTTTTAGATCTCATAAAATGCCAGGAGGGAAGGGATGAATTTTTGAATTTCCAGGTGGGCAATGAAATGAGATCATTGGAGGATCTCATAGATTGTTAGGAGGACAGCCATGGAAATTCATATTTCTAGGTGGGCAATGGTATGAGATTAATAGAGGATATCATAAACTGCTAGGTGGGAAGAAGTGAACTTTCGAGTTGCCAAGTGGGCAATGGAAAGAGATTAGTGGAAGGTCTCTCATACTGCCAAGGGAGAAGTTGTGAAAGTTTAGATTGCCAAGTGGGCAATGAGATGGAATCAGATGATCTCATAGACTGCTAGGTGGGCAACAAAAAATTCACAAATTGCCAGGTGGGCAAGGGGAAAGAGATGAGATTGTCTAAAAGTCTCATGAACTTAGAGGAGAGTTCAGATCAACAAGGAGTGTTAATAGGAGAGAATCAGAAGAGAATTCTGATCATTGGAGGAATAGAGGTGTTCCTACCAAGCAACCCAGTTGAGGCCAGAGCATGTGTTGCAGATGCAGCAACAGCAGGAGGACAACCAACATAAATTTTCATGGAGGAAGAAATGGAGCAGACACTGACGTTTTCCCAAGAAAAAGAAGATGAGCATTCAACAGAATGGCTCAAAATTTTCAGCCAGGAAGCTGGACAGGAAATCACTGCAGTACTGGAAGCTGAAAAAGAAGAAGAAGAAGAAGGGGAAGTAGACAGCACGGATTTTTCTGACCTATGTGAAGAATTGGAAGCCCTGGAAAGGAGGGTGATGGTGCAAAGTTTTCACATCTAATAGGCTAAGTTGGAAGCAGGTAGTGGAACATACCAACCTGGGGAGAAGCTGGAAGAAGCTGGAAGTATGCCAGGAGGAGAAATGGCAGCAACAAAACTGCCACAGGAAGAAGCTAAGCAACAGTCCAGTGAGGAGACTGCAGAGCTAGAGTCTGCAACAAAGTGGCCACTTAGTGCCACAAAGAGAGATAAAGATAGCAGGGGAGATCGAGCAGATATGCCCATTGAGGAGATAGAAGTGCAACAGGGAAGACTGCATAAGGAGAGCCAGCCACTGGAGTAGTTGGAAAGGGTGATTGAGAATATCAGGAGGTTGATGTTGAGGTCAGCAAAAGAAGCAGTCAGTAGGAGGAAGTTGAACAAAAAGGAGCCTGCAAGAGAAGTAGGGAATTAGAAGCAGCAGCAGCAACAACAACATAGATGGAGAGGAGTCAGATGACAGCTCCAAGGGAAAGTTTGGGATCCAGGTGGATTTCAACACTGGAGAAGAGGAGCTCATGATTTTTCCAACTAAGGAGTATGATGCAAGAGCATCTCTCCAACTCATCATAAGCGCCAACAAACTAGCACATCCAGTGCGCATTCATGAAAGGGAGAGGCACAACCCTCTCATTTTTCAAAATTTGAATTTGAATTTAATGTTGTAAGGCTGATAGAGACCAGATCATGCCTTTGTACAGGTAGTGGTTGAGGTTTCCTTTAATGGTTTCCTGCAGCAAGCCCAGGACGTAGTCAGGATTGGGCATCCATTTATGTAATGTAGCCATAGGAGCCGCTTTGTGATGGCGATAGCTCAGAGACGGTGAGGTTGAGGATAAGCTCGAGAGAGCCCTCTCTGTAATTATAGAGTGATAGGACAGAGAATGAGAGAGATAGAAGGAGAGACCACAACAGAGAGGTTTCGAGAGAGAGCTGAGACTTGTTACAATCCAGCCTTTGTAAACACCTTGTATAGGCATTTTTGAATTAATAGAAGAGCAGTTTTTCCTGCCATGAATTGTCTATATGTGTTTGCATGTTTTTATGCATTTCTTGTTTTGAATGCATAATTGGTGAAGTATTTCATAAGTTTCAATTTCTTCCCATATTGGAGTTTTCAAGTGCAAGGAGTGCACATAGTCCTCAAGGTGTGCGTTGACCGATATTAGACAACCTCAGGAAAGCTCAAGAGGGATAGCATTGAACCTTCATCAGCAAAGGTGCAAGGAGTGCACAGGAAGGAACTCTTTCTCAAGTTCAAGGAAGATAGAACTATTGAAGGTTCTGTAGAGCTCTACTAAGAGGGCATCGAGCGAGTGCATAGAGTACAGTAGGGAACTCTATTTCGAGTTCTGAGAAAAGAGAAGTGTCGAAGAGAAGACACTCACAGGGTTGATGAATACTCTGTAGGCTCTGCAAGGTGTGCATCGAGAAGGAGAATGCCAGGTGGGCGTAAGGAGTTTTCTTTTCAAGAAAACTTCTTGAATCTGAGTTATTCAAGATCCTCGAACACAAAGTGTGCATAGGAGTAAATCTCTGAGAGGATGAAGCTCAGAAGGGACAACATTTCTATAACGTAGACGAGACCCAAAGGAACTGGGCTTGCAAGAGGAAGAGTTGAAGGTCGAGACCTTCGAGACTTAGAAAATCTTCTAAGTCAAAAAACCAAGAAATCTTAGGAGGAAGAGCACAACTGTCGTTGGATAATCACTGGGAAGAAAGATCCAGACCATTGAATCTACGTTTAGGCAGAAGGAGGAGAGCGCGCAAGGAGGACAGATCTGAACCATTAGATCTAGAACCAAGAGTCAATAGCCTTCGGATCTGGAAGAAGGTGCATGAGGTTTAAGCCTCGTAACAGTATAAGGGAGAGGACTCGTCAAGTCCTGAAAGCATCGGGACCGTCCATATCATAGGACACGTGTCAAGAGATCCACATTTGGGGGATTTGGACACCGAGAGATCAAGAGTGAAGAGTCTCCCAAAGTTGCAAAAGGGAGAATCATGATTAGATCTTGATCATCGATTAGAATGAGTGTGGACCATCGATCCAGTGGAGTTGAGAGTTTTCGGATTTTTTGGCACTAGGGAAACAAGGAGAAGACCGGGCCAAAATTGTGAAAGGAGAATTCATGAAAGGACTAGGACCATCCATCAAGGAGGACACATGGCAAATGGTCGACGTTTCATAGAAATCGCCGAAACAATCAACTCCATTCATAAAGGAGGACATGTGGCAAGTGGTCAAGATTCGAGGAAAATCTTGAAAGGTTGTGAGTCATCGATCCAGTTGGATCATGGTCATTGTTCAAGAGGAATCTAGACCATTGATCTCTCAAGGGGGAGATTTATGCATTTCTTCATCAAGGAAAATAGAGGGGAGAGTCAGTTAGCACTCATCCCAGAAATCACGAAAGGAGAAATCACGATTGAACAAGGACCATCCATTCAGCGCCAGATCTGGACCGTTGATTATCCAGGGGAAATTTCAGACTTCGGGGATTAGGAGTGGTTGGAGTTACATCGTAACTTCATGAACCCCGAAATTGTGATGTGATCGGAGGAGTTAGCCCCAGGTCATAGGGTGTGGTCGCGTGGACAGAGGCTAAGGGAGGAGCCAATGCCTGTTAAGCCCTTTTCAGCATTTCAGGATCTAAGAGTTCGAAGGACCTAGAATTGTTTACAGCCAAAATCGCGAAATTGTGAATTACAAAATCTTGAAAAGTGGACCATGGTCATGGGTAGTGGTCGCATGGTCGAGCATTAATGGAGGAGCCAACTATGGAGTTAGGCCCTATTTCAAAGTTTGACGATTCGAAGGACAAGGAGCCTGGGAGAGCTCGCATGCAGGAGTCCCAAAACCTCAAAACGTGAAAGGTGTGTTGTTTACGCCTTGGGTCATAGCCCGAGGTCACCAGATAAGAAGGGGCTAGTTGGAAAGGAATCAGTGCCAAGGTGCATGTTGGTTAAGAACATAAAAGAGCATCGAAAAGGGGGCGCGCGCGTATATTTTCTCAAGACCCGTGCTAGAGGACAAATGGACCTGTGGATTCATTCAAAGGGTTCCAAAAGGAGCCTGAAGAACCATTTTGGCTCAGAAGAAGATCAATCCAGAGAGCGGGAAGTCAGGGAACCCTGGTAAGGTAGGGGGATTTCATCAGGGTGGAAGACATGGTGGCACACAGAAAGTTCTGGAATGTTTGGAGGAGATGCCAAATATTACTCCATGCTCGAATACACTCAGGGGGGAATTATAAAATTGGATACCAACCAATGTGAGAAACTGTATGGGCATTTGAATCAATATTATGAAATTACAAAACATTTTATTCCAAAGTTGTAACAAAATTGACAGACGGTCAGTTTCTATGTCAAATAGTGTTGACGAACCTGTGGATGCAGAAAGAGACTTGACATACAATCACCTTTAGGCATTGACATAGGAGGTGACCCCATGCTCTAGATAGATTCATCCTTGGACATTGACATTGGCAGTGGCAATGGGAACAATGTTACTGACTGCACTGCAAGGCACCTTAAACCACAGTTTTCGCCAGCAGAGGGAAATTAATACTTAACAAAGAATGGAATGTTGAATAACTAGCTAGTGCAAGCAGGCCATATCTAGAAGAGACATACTATTTAAAAAACTGGGATAGAACTAGTTGGCAACACCAATTAAGTCCAAGCCCCATAATTGATATTCAAGTCATTGTTTTTAATGAATAAAGGATTTGATCACCAAGAAGACTGTCAACAAGATTCATTATTGTACATATTTTTTATTGGTCACAAATCACAATCATTGTGGCAAATAATATTAGCTATTTTTTGTAACCCGTGTTATTTGAATATAAAATATTTTCGGTTTTATATTTTTTATGGTGTTTTCCAATCTCTGGTATTTCTTTTCATTCTATTTTGTGCCTTTTTCCCATTTGTCATTAAACATGGACGAAAAGATTTTCTTTTTGTTACCTAGTACTTCAATTTAAATAACGACCACTCTGTTCATTCCTTACATTTTACATGGAAGAATAATCTGTCATAGGCCATATTTTATTTTCAAGAGAATCAGTAAGACTGATTGGTCTATTCTACACAGAACCGTGTTCCTTAAAGAAAGAAATTGGAGGACCCGTCATGGTTTCATTCTTCGGGTCTCTTAAATAGAATGAATTAATGACTTACAACAAGGAAACTGAAGTGTTGATGCCATGTTCCTGTTCAGTATCTTTCATATATTGCAGCTTCTTCTATTTGGAATAGCTATAAAAACTTGTCGAAAACATTAGCATTAATAAACAAAAAAAAATGGATTTTCTTCTGCCAGATACTTAGCGCTTTTCCACTTTTCTTCTTCCCATCCATTATCTCTTTCTGTTATATAATTAGTCATCTTTTTATGATCGCAGGTTGCAGGTTTGAAGGGATAACATATCTTCATCTCCATCTATATCCTTGCATGATGAATCCAGCCGACTATTGTTCCTTTCCATACTTAGTCAATTTTATGGGTGTGGTTGTCGGGTTGGCGCATACGAACTCGCCTTTTCTTCTTCCCATCAATTATCACTTTCTGTTTATATACTTAGTCACCTTTCTATGATATCCGGTTCCAGGGTTGGCGGGCTGTCATATCTTCATCTCCATCTATATCCTCACATGATGAATCCCACCAACCTTTGTTCCTTTCCATACTTAGCCAATTTTATGGCCTCGGTTTCCGGGTTGGAACTTACAAACTCTGTTTCTTATTGTTCTGTGATATACATATTGCACTCAAATCTTCCTTCATCTACAATTCCACTGCGGGATCCTCGTATACAATAACTTATTTCAAGGTATCTGTCGCTGCCTTCCATCCCCACTAACTTCATGTCATTCCTAATATACATTAACTATGCTCTTACTAGTGACAACTGAACACACTGGTATGAAAGAATTGGTAGTCGGTCCTCCTCCATATACAGATTGACTACTGGACTCTGACATCATCCCCTCTTTTGTGTTACACATTATGCATTCAAATGTTCTGAGCTATACAATTTGGCCATCGGGGCCTCGTGTGTTCTGGAGAAATCTTGTCACCCTATTTTGGATCCTCGCGTTGGTGGGTTCACAAAATAAATGGCGAAGCTATTAAAAATTTCAATATATTAGAAAAAACAAGTCCCGACCATCGTTTCTGTGTTCCATACTTGGACACTTTTTTGATTGCGGGTTCCCAGATTGACGGCCTCAAAATTGTGTTTCTAATATTCTGTGAGTTGCAAATAGTGCCCAGAGTTTCGCAATATACAATTTGTGCGCAAGAATGTATAAAAAATCTAAATTTTCCTCTTCCCCCCCCTCTATTATCCTTTTATAGTTCTATATTTAGTCGCAACTATATGATCACGACCTCATGGATTCACAAATTGGAAACTCTTTATTTATATCTTCACACCATGAGCCCAACTGACTGTAGTCCCTTTCAATACTTAGCCAATTATCTGATCACTGGGTCTCGGGTTTGAGGTATCCAACAATTATGTCCCCTATTCCGTCTTATACATATTTCACCCAAACAACTTCCATCATGTACAATTTATGACTTCGCTAGTGAGAATTCACAAGGGGTTTGAAAGGATTGGCATTAATAAATGAACACGCTTTCTGGTTATATACTTAGTCACCTTTCTATGATCATGAGTTCCAACGCTTGCGGGCTGACATATCTTCATCTCTATTTATATCCTCACATGACGAATCCGACCAACCGTTGTTCCTTTCCAGACTTGGCCAATTTTATGGCCGCGGTTGCTGGGTTGGTGCTTTCGAACTCTTGTGTATCAAATTGTTTGATGCAAAGGTCGATGCGTGCTTCTCTATGGAACCTTGTGGGATCTTTCTTGTGACCTGTTTCGAGTTTAGTTTGTTCTTGGTTGTATGCTTTGTCTACCAATTTGTATGTCACAGAACTCTGAGTTTTGTTTAGAGGAAACAAAACAATATATTTGCAATTTTTTACCTAGCTAGCCTGCAATTCCGCCTGTCAATTTGTAATGCAGTGTATAAGTGCATCACTTTGTATCTCAAGTGCCTCATTATAGAATCAATTAGCATCAAGAAGATATTAAATTCGATGTTCTACTATCAATGATCTTGCTAAAATTAATCTCCTGGAATAATTTGAAATAATTCAAATTGGTTGTTGTTATGCTTGCGGTGATAGAATTTTAAAAAGCTTTATTTTGTTTCCTTCATTTTTTTTTAAATAGGTTGCAGTGTTCACGAGCTGACATATCTTCATCTCCATTTATATCCTCACATGACGAATCTGATCGACCGTTGTTCTTTTCCATACTTAGCCAATTTTATGCACGCGGTTGGTGCTTTCGAACTCTGTTGCTTCGTGTTTTGTGATATACATATTGCACTCAAAATTTCCATGATCTACAATTTCACCGTGGAATCCTTAACCCTTTTCCCCTGTATTATCTCTTTTTGTTTATATACTTAGTCACATTTCTATGATCGTGGGTTCTAGCATTTTCGGGCTGACATATCTTCATCTCTATCCTCACATGACGAATCCGACCGACCGCTGTTCCTTTTCATAATTAGCCCATTTTATGGCTGCGGTTGTCGGGTTGGTGCTTTTTTCTCTATTTTTTCTTATTCCCTAATATACATCTTTCACTCAAAAATTTCGTGATCTATAATTCCACCGCAGACTCTTAGAACTAGCAATATTCACTCTACGAATGTTTACAAATGTTTCAAAGTATCTGTCGTTTCCTTCTATCCCCAATAAATTCCTGTCCTTCCTAATATACATTAGTTATTCTCTTACTAGTGACAACTGAACACACTGGTATGAAATAGTTGGCATCCGACACTTTGTTTACCGATTTCCATCCGTAAACAATCACAATCTTGAGGCCGACAACCCCGGAGTCTGTCTATCAATTTGTATATCGCAGAACTCTTGGGTGTTATTTGTAGGACACGGAACAATAGAGGCCCAATTTTGAGCCCTCCATCCTGAGAACCCGCGATCCAAAAAGTGGCTAACTATGGAATATGGGATCGGTACATGCTCTATAAAATCTCACGCTCATACTTTATAATACATATTTAGTATGTATGACTCATTTTTTAGAAAATTTCTAGGTGCGGAAGTTGGCAAGTTCACGTCTTCAAATTTCACTTGCTTTTATATCAACAGCCCAACCGACCGCTTTCCTGTTTCATATTGTACAAAATTTTTGCCTTGCAATTTTCTGGATAGGCAAGTTACCGGATAGGTGGGTTCAATATAACATTTCCATTGTTCTGCCACCTGCAAACAACACCCTGACTTCCATGATCCACAAATTAGCAAACAAATTGAAATAAAAGAATATATACTATGCGAAGTGTAATGGAACAATCATATGAACGAGAGGACATTAAAATTAAAATTTGTTGTTGTTATACTTGCGGTGAAGCTAACAGTACAGAAACTTTACTTAAACATCCAAAAAATGATTTCCTTGTAACTTTTCGATGCTTCTTTTATACAAACAAATCCTAGAAACTATAAACATTGCTAGTTGTATCTATTCCTTGACTAAAGAACCTATTAACATGTTTAATGCACTCCATAGTTACTATTAATACCAATTCCCACTTCAGGAAATTTCCATCCTCCTTCTCTTTTCCCTCTCCATTCTATTTCTTTACTTGTTTTTCGAAAAATGTCTAGGTGCGGTATTTGGTGGATTCACGTCTTCATATTTTCATTGTTACTTTTATATCACCAGCCTAAACTACTGCTTTGTTTTCATCAATTTTTTGCATTCAAATGTTTCGAGAGATACAATTTAACCGTCGGGGCATCACGTCTTCTAGAGAGACCTTGTCATCCTATTTTGGATCCTCGTGTTGACAGGTTCACGAAATCTCCAATTCTTAGTCAGTGTTTCGGCTTGGTTCTTTTGAAATCTTCTCCTTCTTGTTCTATGATATACATCTTTCACTAAAAATTTCCATGATCTACAATTCCACCGCAGACTCCTTAGTCCTTTTTCCCTTTTCTTCTTCCGTGTATTATCACTTTCTGGTTATATACTTAGTCGCCTTTCTATGATCACAAGTTCTAGCATTGGCAGGATAACATATCTTCATATCCAATTATATCCTCACATGACGAATCCGACCGACCACTGTTCGTTTCCATACTTATCCAATTTTATGGCCGCGGTTGTCGAGTTGGCGCTTTCCAACTCTGCTGCTTCTTGTTCTATGATATACATCTTACACTCAAAACTTCTGTGATCTACAATTACACCACAGACTCCTCGAACTCACAAGATTCACTCTACCATGGTTCATAAATGTTTCAAAGTATCTATCGTTTCCTTCCATCCCCACTAACTTCCTGTCCTTCCTAATATACATTAGTTATGCTCTTACTAGTGACAAGTGAACACACTAGTACGAAAAATTTGGCATTTGGTCCTCCGCAATATACAAATTGACTACAGGATTCCGACATCTTCGCCTCTTCTGTGTTACATATTATGCATTCAAATGTTCTGAGCGATACAATTTGACGGTCGAGGCCTCACGTCTTCTTGGGAGAGATTGTCAGCATATTTTGGATCCTCGGGTTTACGGGTTCTGGAAATATCCAATTCTTAGTCATTGTTCGGGTTGGCTCTTTCGAACTCTGTTGCTTCTTGTTCCTTGATATACATATTACACTGGAAATTTTTTTGAACTACAATTCCATCGCAGACTCCTTAGCCTTTTTTCTCTTTTCTTCTTGTCGTGCATTATAGCTTTCTGGTTATATACTTAGTAGCCTTTATATGATACTGGTTTTCAACGTTGGTAGGCTGACATATCTTCATCTCCATCTATATCCTCACATGACAAATCTAATCGATCGCTATTCCTTTCCATACTTAGCCAATTTTATGGCTGCAGTTGTCGGGTTGGAGCTTTCGAACTCTGTTGCTTCTTGTTCCGTGATATACATCTTGCACTCAAAACTTTCGAGATATACAATTCCACCACAGACTCCTCAAACTCACAAGCTTCACTCTACCATGGTTCACAAATGTTTCAAAGTATCTGTCCCTACCTTCCATCCCCACTAACTTCCTGTCCTTCCTAATATACATTAGTTCTTCCCTTACTAGTGACAACTGAACACACTGGCATGAAACAATTGGCATCCGACCCTTCACAATATTACTACCAATACTTCATTATGAAACATCCATACTTACCGCCATTAAAAAGAAAAAGCGTAGACACGACAGTGAAATTTAATTAAAGCTCGAATTGTCGAATTTAAATTAATTTATCTTCTCTTATTTTCTCTTTATGGGATATATATTACAAGTTTCAATATATTAGCGAAAATGAATCTGCCCAACTGTTTCTCTATTCCATACTTTAGCCACTTTTTTTCGATTGTGGGTTCTCGGATAGGTGGGCTCACGTTTTCACTTCCATTGTTCCATGTCCTGGAAACATTACCCAGACTTCCGCGATACACAAATTTCCCTTTGGACTGTCCTATCATATCCTCTTCGTTGTTACGCGTATTACATTCAAAAGGTTGCGATACATACAATTTGACCCTCATGCCCTCACCTCGAATACTTGTACCTTGTACCCCTATTTTGAATCTGCTTTTCCCTGTCCCCGTGACCTCCATACTTCTTTCTTAATATGCAATTAGAAACCTTTCATGCTAACATCTCACCATGCAGGAACCATCAACATTGTCATTAATGACCGAAACGCTCGAGGAGATATCCCATTATTACACATTAAACCAAGATCTGTGGAGAGTTATATTGTTCCTTCTGATTGTTCATATCAACCATGGGTTGTCGCATTGGCCCATTCAAGAAATCTACAATGCTTACTCGCTCATTGTCGTATCTGCCATGTTCACACTTCTATGTATGCAATTAATAGTGTTTAGTGTTAACAACGCATCATGCAACATCCATTGAAATTGTCATTAATGAGCAAAAGTCTCGAGGAGATCTTCCATTTACACGCATTGGACCAAGATTTGCACTGCATTACATTATCCCTTCCAACTTTTCATTTCATTCATTGTCTGGAGCAAACAAACATTCTTGTAAACTTATGGAAGCAGGTCAACAACAATTTTTTGGAGATACAGTAAATATATTCAGACATCAAGACCAGAACTTCCAGTGGTCTAGGGAATACTTTTACTATTCATCTCGTTCCTCCCAGAACAAAGTGATTTGAACCTATGAAATCGCTCATGCAGGCTGCGTCCCTAAGGTTTTTGAATGTAAGGAGGTGGTCTCTTGGTGCACCAAAAAATATATTCCAAACCAAAGAATTATTCCACTGTGCGACCATTCTCTTGTTTCTTTGTCACCTCAGGTCTTCTGCAAGATGTTAAAATTGTCGTATCCAACATTGACCTTCAGAGGACAAGACTGCAAGAAGTTCCTAGAGAAACATGATAAGGGGTCGGGCATCTTAGCCGAGTTCCTTGAAGACCCGAAAACAGTTCCTGAAGATATCACAAAGTTGCAAGTAAGTTCCTTTAGAAATCCATTCAGGGAAATTGCTTGGTTGTTTACAAGAATAATGAGATAGGCATCCACGACAATCATTTCCCATATAATTATTTATATTTTATACTTCACAGTCAATAAACAATTCATTTTCGATTGGGGGAAGCTAATTTCTATTGAAATCTGTTCCTAGTTGTCACAATTCAAAGAATCGAATAAATTTTATATGTCATCCTACTTGATTTTCTCAATAGTGCATTCCTGTCTGTTTCCAAAACTATCTCTTTTCAAGAAAATAGACTATGGATTTGACTCAATAACATTCTGGTACCAGGCCCTGTGGAGGCACAAGGCCTCTCATTGTTTTTATGAAGTTTTTAATGACTTTGTCTCAATTTTCAAAGATTTGTTGTTAGGTAAGGATTCTCTGCAGATGTTTGGGTAGTTAACCAAGTTTTTGAATAGGAAGGGCACACTTGAACAAAAAGAAAATCACAGTGTACTAATGGTGTTTGGCTCCAAGGAAAATCTTGCTTCCCTTCCATGCCACATCACGAACAAGATGTTTGTTGCAGAAATAGCAAGGCAATACAACCATTGGTTTCATTTTTTCCATGACAAGAAAAAAAAATAGTTCATTCCTCTGCCCTGGCAAGTCAGGGACTTCATGTGTAGAAACATCAACAAGGTTGACTAATTCACAAGCCATTTCAAGAAATTAAACCTAACATATGCTGAAAGGATAAAAGGGTTCGACCCTAATGAGATTTTTCGAGAAAATTACTAGCAATTGGCTTTAGAAAATCTTTTATCCATATATGCCTAAACTAAGACATGGAAAGTGACGACAACAATCCTGCTCCTAGCGAATGCGATGCAGAGACATTTCAAAGCATGACTGAATTGTACAAACAATAGGGAAAAGTATCTGGGGAGAAGAGTGGCCAGTCCCCCACCAATACTCCCAAGATAATGAAATCATAGAGCATCACTTCAAAGGCCCACCCCAGTAAGAAATCAACCTAGAGATCTTAAAATGGAGGAGGAGATAAGAACCCTCCTCGCATAAAAATTGATAGTTCTCACAAAATTCCACTGACAAAGAAGAGAAAAAACAATGTAGGGCAGGCGAACAAACCCGAAATTGAAAGTGAACAGTTGCACCTTGAAATTGAAACCGAGCACATGCACAAAGTTGGCCCGTCCACAATGGAAATAGCTAAGACTGACATTTTTGATGAGGATGAATCATTCGTTTTCAAGAGCGTTGTTTTTTACAACCAATCTAAAAGTATGGTCATTGAAAAGAGAGATGTAACAAATAGGAAAGGCACATATCGCATAGAGATTGACTTTAGAAAAATGTGGTTGTCCCAAATCTCCCTATTTCACCACGTAATCAATGATGCTATTGATGATTCCATTGGAGGAATTGAAGCGAAGAATTCCAGACTGGAAGATCGTGCCAAGGAATTTGAGGAGGCTTTCCTTGCAACCCCAGAGTTTGCTAGTCCTTTAGCAAAAAATGTGCCTGCTACCACTATAGCCAAGATAAAAGTATCCTCTACCCTCCTTGCATCGTCTAGGGCCCTTGTAGAGAATAACATCAATAAAATAATGCATCTAGTTACTGAAGCCTGGGAAACATCACAAAATATATCTTCCTTCTGAAAGAGGGAAAATAATTTGTTGGAACATTTGCAGGTGAATTTAAAAATTGATCAACGTTTATGTGAACAGGTGTTGACCCCTTTTTCCAACCATGCCATCAACACATCATATTTGAAAAGAAGACAATATAATCTCCCCTCACCAAAGTGGACCAAAAACGTAAAATCATGTTGGCAAAAGAAAGTTAAGAACCTGGAGCTCATTGTAGAATCATGTAAACAAGACATATCAGAAAAGGAAGAATTCTTCACAAACCTGATCCAAATAGACTTAGACAGAAGTGCCAATGAGGTTCAATACCCAAATTTAATTCTCAAATCCTTGACAATGACCAAAGAAACCTTCAATGAACAACTTGATATTTTAAAGGGGCTGTCTTTCGAAAAGTTTTACAACATAGTTGAATATTGTGTAGATGAGCTCGAGAGCTGGGTACTGGACTATTCGGCACACAATGAAGAAATTGAACAAAGTCTGCATAGTATTTCAATGGATCTAAGAAAATTAGAAAACAAACTTTCCGACATAGAAATCCTAGATGAAATCAATGTGGCCCCCATGAGAAGATACATTGAAGAATGGTTCCAACATAGAATGGACAACCTCATCCAGGAAGGGAAACAACTAGTTGACATGATTTCGATGACCATCGACAATAGCAACAAAAATGCATTCACTTCATAGTAAGTCTATACTATCATCTTGTTTTCTTTATCAATCCAGTTATTATACCTCTTTAAATAGAAAACTGTAACCAAACACTCATAACTTCCAATTTATTTTTTACAGGTCTTCCTCTCAATCGTTGCACACTTCTTCTTTATACATTCCTAATTCTTGTACTTATTTCTTTTTATGGTCCGCGGGAGCCTCAATCCCAGTCTATATGACAAACGCATTTAAATTTCCAGTAATATGTAATAGACATTATTATTTTTTGATAAATTTCAAAGAAAACTACTTTGGGAATGCTAAATATTTTGTGTCCAGGAACCTTTGTTTCAAGACATTATTAGTGTTCTATTGTATTTGATTGTTCTATTGTTAGACATTATTATTTTTTGATTAATTTCAAGGAAAATTGTTTCGGGAATGCTAAATTTTTTGTGTCCAGGAACCTTTGTTGCAAGACATTATTAGTGTTCTATTGTATTTGATTGTTTTGTTCTTTTTTAGATGTTAAATCTTTCCTGTACTATAAAAAAAAATGCGTACTTCAAAGTTATTTCCATGGAACAGAGTCTGTTATTTTTTGATAAAATTCAAAGAAAACTAATTCGGTAATGCTATTTTTTTTGTGTCTAGGAACCTTTGTTTCAAGAAATTATTAGTGTTCTATTGTATTTGCCTAAATTTTTTGTGTCCAGGAACATTTTTAGTATTCTATTGTATTAACATTCTATTGTATTTGATTGTTCTGTACTTAGACATTATTATTTTTTGATCAATTTCAAAGAAAACTATTTTGGGAATGCTAAATATTTTTGTGTCGAGGAACCTTTGTTCGAAGACATTATTATTGTTCTATTGTTCTATTGTATTTGACTATTCTATACTTTTTTAGATGTTAAATATTTCCTGTACTATAAAAAATTTGTGTATTTTGAAGTTATTTCCATGGAATAGAGTCTGTTATTTTTTGATAAAATTCAAAGAAAACTAATTCGGTAATGCTAAATTTTTTGTGTCCAGGAACCTTTGTTGCAAGACATTATTAGTATTCTATTGTATTTGGCTTCAAATTTATTTTTTTGTGTTGTTATCTGCAACATTTTCATTTAATTTTACTATCTTGGAACCATTTCATCTAAGTTTACTTTAATGTATTTTACTTTTATGCCCACTCTATTGTATTTGAATTTGTAATATCTATGCTTCACAAATATGGAATAGGTCCAACCTTTGTTTAATATTCTACTTTACACCCCACAAAGTCATCCTCTGAATGGATACCACATGTACTTCAAATTGCTTCCCACGTGTCTGTACTCGATCCCGTCGTAGCACTGCATTTATTCCCATTCCAACCTGGCAGGGACTATGCTTCTATGCAACACTTGTTTGTTTCTGGTATATCTTTGATGATGGTTATAAATTAATCAAAACATTCTACAAATCCATTTAAATAATGAACATTCATAAATAGAAATAAGATAAATAAAATAATTAAATACATAAAAGAAATCCAAGGTAAAAAGTAAGATATCACAATTCATAATACTATAAATTATCAAGAAGGTCAATGTATCCAATGTAGAATGGGTGATAACCATTCCCGAAGACGAGCTCAAACCTGTGGCTCCCAAACGCTTGCAAAATCGATTGTTTGATAAAATCCTCAAGTGATCGGTGTCTTGAAATCCGACTTTATTTCTATTTAGCAGTGGCATTAATAATTATAATGACACTTTTGATTCATATTCTTCAACGAGAACTCAAATTCCAAAATGAGACAGGGACTAGCTACTTTGCAGCTATTTCCCTTTTAAATTAATATCCTCCACCCACTATAGTCTCATTCATTCCTTGACCTTCCCATTTTTTTTTTTGGATTAAACAGTTGTTGCACCTTTCGATGAGTATGACTTGTGACAACTAGAAAATTGTTGCACTTTTTTAAAGGATAATCTGCGACAATTCTTCAAAATTGTCGCACTGTGTACTGCCCATGACACCTCTCAAAAATTGAAAATTCACAAGTGTTCTTGCGACAGTCACATCGTGTAAGAGGGACAACCTGCGACAGTGTAATAAAAGCCATCCTAGGCTGATCCACTCCACTCATCTCAACTCGGCTCGATTAACCTGCTCTTCAATCCAGCGATCAAATTCTCTTCTCCTACGCTCTTTGATCCTTTAGCTCTGTGCTCTGATACCACTTGTTAGGAAGCGAAAGAAAAAATATAACAATATTCTAACAGAAAATAATATAAAACTAAGTTTAAACCAAGAACAACAATCACACAATTGACATTGTGATTTATGTGAAAACCCAATGCGGGAAAAACCACGGGGCAATGATAATCGATATTCTTATTATTCAAGGGAGAATTACAATAGGCAACCTAGGCATACGACCATCCTCTCCTCTCTATGCACACAACAAACTCCATAGTATTGCACCTCGCTCACACACTTTACTGCATTTCACTTTGACCTCTATGGGTATGTTCGTATATATAAAATCTATCACATAATTACACAAATTGATCATAAATAGATCACATATATACACAACATGTTCACTGAAGAGCACATGCATGCCCAATCTAAATATAGTTGCATGCCTGTGCATGTGAACACATGGGAAATTTATTGGCATGTTTCCAACAAATTGTTAAGCCCTAAATAGTGGCTCATTACCCCTTAATTGGGGCATATCACATTAGTAATGTTATTTTATTTATGTCGGCTTTAATCCATTAGTTGTAATTATACCTCCTAGTCTCCTATATATACCAAGGAGACATTTTCATTTGGAATCATCTTGTAATTGAACATTTATGTGGGCATAAGGAGGTTGCCCCCTTGAAGAGGCTTATTATCTGAATTTCTCTCTTTTTCAAGGCATTGAGTACTTATTCTTAGGTTTTTCTATGCTATATTGATATTTGGTTCCTAACATATGGTATCAGAGCTCAAGGTCTTGGGATTTCGCTACTACATATGAGACACCTTGTAATTTTCACTATAACTTTTTTTCTACATCGATTCAGAAGGAATGTATTGGAGTGTATTTAATAGATAGATCAAGGTACGTTGGGTTAAAATTTCATCTCCTGAGGCCTTATACTTTCGGAGATACAACCTTTCTAAGATATGGCTTTGGAATGATACTGAATTGAGACATTGCGGAATTTTCGCTATAAATTTTTTTATGTAATGTTTCAGACCCTAAACTCCGAACGATATTCGCATAAATTAGTAAGGTAGTTGTGGTAACAGTTTCAGCTTCTGGGTCATCGTAAATTTGTAGATACACCCTGTGGAATATAGGGTATCTGACTAGTCCTATTGCCTAGTCTCAAGCATGTGTTCCAGGGAAAAAAATCATAACTTCTTCCTAGAGTATACAAATTGAGTGAGACTAGTTGCATTGGATAGTGGATAGACCGTAGTACTTCTGGTATGAGTTTCATAATTTTATGTCTATTATTTTGTGCGGGGCACGTTATACAAGTGACATCTCCTGGAAAGGAAAAAAATCAGCAAGTTGTGGGGAAGTTATCGTAAATTCCACTTGACACGTCCAATTTTGATCAGACCTATGGCATTGCAGAGAAGAAATATCAGAGACCCACAAAAAACAAAATTTCATACTTAGAAGGGCCGAAATTTTGGAGATACAATAAAAGGAATATTGTTTAGTAGAACCACCTCAAAATCAAGGTTTAAAGTGATACTTGGCCAACATACCACCAAAAAAGGGAACTTCTACACCAAATAATCCTCCAAACAATCCTACTTGGACTCTTGATGAAAGTGAAGAAATGCGTAGGGACATAAATGATTTACAAAAGAAGACAATAACAAAATATGAACTACAAGAGATGGAAGCTAAGTTGGAGGCAATAAATACTAAGATGGATGGTTTAAAAGAGGAGATCATGGAAGGATTGAAAAATTTCGTAATAGAGAGGACACCTAAAAGTGAAAATGTATCTCATGAAATTCATGATGAGGACACAAGGAAGATGAATCAAGAATGGAGAAACTCCAACTTTGGGTTGAAAACCAAACACGTTCCTAAGATCGATATGAGGAAGTTTGATGGAAAGGACCCTATCACATGGATACTTCAGATGGAGCAATTCTTTGATCTACATAATGTGCCACATACACAAAAGGTACGAATTAATTCTTTATATTTAGAACTCAATCAATTTGTATGGTGTCGATGGCTTTGTTATCACAAATCACTCGTCACTTGGAAAATATTAATGAAAAAAATGACATCACACTATGAGGATACAAGGAGCAATACCTTCTTTAGCCAATTGATAAATCTCAAGAAAAAGGGTTCAGTTACAGAGCACATTGAGAAATTCCAAAGATTGAATATAAAGGTAAC
>JZKD02S1735998.1:385212-430511 GCA_000966675.3 Picea glauca | reverse complement strand
CCCATGGATTTCCTTTATAAGCTCCATAAAAAAATAATGAAGGTGGTGTTTTCTTTAGTCTCCATTCTTGAGAATTCTACACATCCATTCAGATTCACCATTGAGGATGAATACTTGATTTGTGTTGAGAGTGAGTTGGGAATTTATTCAAAATTGAGAATTTATTGAACCAATCCTCCTCATCTTTTTTTATATTTTGTGGATCAATCATGTCCTTAATCTTGGTATGTTCCAATATGATCCCCTTGGCCTTAACTTCTACCACATTTGGTGTTACAACCTTACTTTCCACTCTGAGTCTCATAGAGTTCCCATCGATGTCATCATGTTGAGATGCACTCTTTTTCCCTGGATTTTAGTAACTGATGAGGATGATGATGTTTGAACTACTTGACAGAGCGCGATTGGTTTATAGCTACATAACATTTCATCTGCAACTAGTTGCTAGTCACAGTATTGTTTGGTTGTGACCATCTATAGAGCCTTCTAGAGTTGGTGATTCATGAGGAGATAAACACTAGATTAGTTTTGTATATTGTGGAAGTAGCTTGGGAACTCTCAATCACTTGAATTCCACTAGGTTATAGAGATATAAAACCATCTCCTAGCCTCGTCCACCAATCTATATAAGGAAGGTCATTCATGGGAAAAGGGGAGGAAGAATCATTTGCAAAGAAATGTTATTGGATTTTCAGAGGATCTTCTCCATATAGTTCATCCTTTAGTTCAGGTTTTCCTTGCTTGATTGAGAGATGATGAGGAGCAAGAGAAAGGATTACAAGGAGGAAAGTGTCATTCATTCAAGGTAACAAAGTCTTGATGTGCTTATCCATTTCATATTGACATAGATCTATAATTTTCCCCTTTCATATTTTTTTATTCAATGGTAAATGATAGATCTGATCTCTCCTAGAATAGACCAGGTTATATTTGAATTGGAATTATGTTTTTCCTAATGCTATAAAAAAATTCTAGACTGGTGTTTGTTTTATCTTATGTGTAGGTAGTAGGTTGAAGGAGTTGGAGCAAGATCTTTGGGACTACACTAGCCGAGGATATGTGAGGAAAACCTTCAATGAAAATCTATCCATTTCTACTCTTTCTTAGCATAAAAGGAAACATTTTTTTGGATCTAGGGAAAGCTATTTAGAAATATAATCTATAGCCCCGCTATCTGTCTTGGATCAAGGGAAAATCCAAGGGAGGTATCGCTTATCTATAGGCTGGATTTATCCAAAACAAAATTGGCGACTCCACTGGGGAAAAATCTTTGATTATTCTATAGTTTGTTTTCCCCTTGATTTTCTATTTTTTGAAACTTTCCAATAGTCTATTTTCTTCCCTATCCCTCCTTCAGAGAGAAAATCTTTTAGATATGTCAGATCTGGGCTAGATCTTGGATTTTTTCCAAAATTTTGCAGACGAACATGCCTGAGTAGTTCACACCAGAGTGACTGGTCACATGTTTTATACTTGTTCATATGTGAACTCCTATAGATGGTCACCAATTACATACATGTTGGGTCATGACCTCCCCTGTAGGTTATTGTTTTTCATATTTTCCTTGATCAGATCTAGATTTATCTGGTCTTGTGAGCTTATAGGTGGTTTGATAGTCCCGATCCTCTCTTTTTTTGAGCCTCTTTTTCTCCATTTTCATTTGAAGTGATTTTGAGAATTTTGGAGTGTTTTGTTGGGTCTACTTATTCGCATGTGACTGTTGTCTAGTGAAGTGTAGATATGAGAAACATACCCAACATATATTTTCATATTTGGTTTTGTCTTTTCCCCCTTTGGAACTAGTTTGTGAGTTCCCTTTTGCATTTGGTTTGCATTTCTATATCACAATGTATGTTTTGGATTTTGATTCCAGATGAGACATTAGAGTGTGCTTGGGAGAAACAATACTGATATCTTACAACCCTTTCTTGATAATTATTGGTTTTCAGTTTGTAGATTGTTTTTCTTGATTAGTTTATGAAACTTTTTTCATCTTAATTGAAAACGAAAAACAAAACAAATGAAACAAAATTTTCTTGCATAAAATCATTTGAGCATTATAATACAGAAGTGCATTGGTTTGTTTGGTTGACGGATATTGTTAGTTTCTTATCTTTTCTTGCATGATTGTTGCATGATTGTGATGTTGTTTCTTTCATTGAAAAATAAAAACTTGCAAAGGAAGAGCTCTCTTCCATTCCTTAGCTAGAATTCATTGAAAGTGAAAAGATTGCATCATTGCATTTGCATTCTTTTCATTTCTTTGGATTGGAAATAGTCTAGAACCATTGAAGTTTCATCCATTCCTTTGACTTAAAAAGAAAACACAAGAAAAAGAACACATAATCTAAAATCATGTAGAATCTTTTTCTTTCTATCATACCAAAATTAGATAGGATTCAGGGCCTTGGTGTAGGATAGGAGAGTTAACTCTCCAAGGCCACAAAATGGAACCTAGAAGTCATTAAAGAGTGTGTAAATCCATTTTTACAAGAAGTGTGTCAGGAGCCTTCTCTAAAACAGGAGTAAATCACGAGGTTGCATTGGGGAAAGTAGGGTGACTACCCCTCTCTTCTTGTCTTGGTGTTTGCTAGATTGCTTCAAACACAATGTATATGAGGGTATTTTTAGTGCCCAAACCTCCCCGTGACGTAGCACTTTCAAAGTTTCAGGATTAGTTACACTGCACTTACGTGTAATGAGACCTGCAATTATTCATTCACTCATCAATTGTGAGGTGGTAACCTTAGTGGAAACTCTTAGGTAGTTACATAGGTGACTACTAGTGGTATATACTTGTGGTACCCAAGGTAGACATTCAATAAAAATCTAAATTCGCTCAGAGGGTGCCCGCCTTTATAAAGGGTACTTGGACCAGTCAAGATTGCTTCGCATAGATTATAGTAACTGTTCCTCACACCTTTGCTAGCCAATATTGTAGGTACTTCATCTCCTCGAGAGGCTTGGTTTTCAGAAGGCACCTTGAGCCATTGGTTTTCTTGTTGTTGGCCTAGATTTTTTAGGGGTGTTATCTTTGGTTTCGAGTTTACATTGGCCTTAGGTAAAGTTGTGTTTTGGTTTTGACATATTTTATTTACCATGGCTGAACAATCACCTCATAAAGGAACAACCACCTCTTAAGCGATGTGAAGTAGGTGAGAAATATTCCAAGAGTCTGATAGAAGGTCCAAGGAGAGTGAGTTTTTTGAAGTGGAACTAGTCGACAGAATTCCTCCACCCAATTTTAAACCTCCTTTAACTGGTCTTGATAGCCCCTTACTTGTCTAGGTTAGGGAATTCTTTAGTGAAACTTTTTCTTTGTTTAGTAACCCTCACATCATCTCAGGCCCAAGTGTTTCTTCCAATGTGTATGAGCCTTCAAGCCCATCGACAAATGTGATATAGGGAATCTCAGTGATGTCCACCTCCTTATCCTTAAGTTCCATTGGACCTAAACCACACATGCATGTTTCCTCAGGGGTCACAATTTGGGGGATGCCGATTGTTTCCACTTTTCCTTTAGTAAGTGTTATCCCCATTTTGTGGGATAACTAAGGAGATGATGTCTCGAGGCCCTCAGGTTTCATATATGGAGTGCTGAGACACCACATGACTAGCAATGTCCACTTCCACATATGAAATCCCACTCTATCACCACATTCTAATCCATTGTCAGCACATCCACCACAACAATGAACTTCTGGAAGGAAAATGGGTTTTTCTAATCCAAGTGGATATCGGTGGCCACCCACCTTTTCCAACTGGCTCAAAACATTTTTCTAGCAATTTTGGCAATTTACTATTTTTAGTAATTTTAACTTCCAGGGTTATTTTGAGGGCCTAAATTAATTGTTTTCTATATCGAGCTTATAAATGACATCCAAAGGAATATTTTCTCCCCCAAAATGAATCTCCTTGACTATATTTTTCCAACAGGCTATCATATGCCTAAAACGGATATCGTATGCAAACATTACGACCCCGGGAAGTTGATGTATTAACTTACCCAAACGGGGCCCACATGACTTTTGGTGCTTCATCTCCTAGGGTTAGGTTTTTGGATGTCTAGGGCTTTTGGAATTCTGGTTTATTCTAAAAAGGCCTTCAGAGCATCATTGTAATCATCTTTTTGCAAATGCAAGTAGCCATCACATCTCTTCTCATAGATAAGCTGCCACCATTCTAGCGAGTGTTTCACTCTGTATTTTTACAGTCTCTGTACATTTCTTTCATTAATAGAAATTGTGTATTACTGTATCTATGTGTTTATGGTTTTATCTCTGATATATTTATGTTATATTATTGGATATCCACGATATCTTTGTGCATTTATTTATTATATCTCCACTCTCATTTCTTACTGAAAATAATTTGGATCATTTTCTCCATGTGGTACAAGTCAGGTATTGTAGCAGGTAATCACCCTAATATTTGAGGCATTTAAACATGTTGTATTTAAGATTATTTTGATTATATAACATTTTCTTGGACATTATGATTTTGGCCCTATTTCACCTTGGTGAGTGTTATATATTTCCTAGTAAGTGGCCAACCTTTGGGGAAGGTTTGTGACTAGGTGTCCCTTTAGGGTGTATCATACCATTCTTGACCATACTTAACACTTTCCTCTCATTATATTCCCTTCATATTTCCCTCTTCTAGGCCCCTTTACTTTAGTCACCCAAGAAGGGAATGTGCATCATTTCATGGGAAGAAGGGGCTGAAGGCCAAGAGGGATTGTTGTTGGATAAAAAGATAAAAGACTAAATATAGACCTTCTAGAAACTTCACCCAGGGATCCCCAAGAAATCAATGAAATGATTCTCAATAAGAAATGGGGGACCTACAAAAATAAATGGTAGTTAATTCTTAAGGGGTTAGTTGGAGGATGGGAGGTCTCATCACGAGCCGACCTATAATGATTATGGGTATTTAGTGGTATGAAATTACTATCATCTAGTCACCAAGCTAGGGTAGTGTTTCTCAGTTACACAATTGAGAGAAAGGGGGTCTCATCACGAGCAAACCGTCTCATTTGCACAAGGTATTTGCGAATGACATTGTTTTTATATGGACACCAAGACATGAAAGTGGCCTTCAACTTGTTCCTTAAAACATGAAACAAATATAAATAAAGAACATCAAAAAGATGGGACTGGAAAAAGTGCATCGCAAACGAAGGTGCCACACACCCTCTACAAAGGCACCCATAAATAAGATAATAAGAGCCCTTACATGTAATGAAAATAATTGAACTATGAAGTCTAAATCCCTTTCCACCTCATCATCCATTACATAACCTTGAAGAGCCATCTTTGGGATCATCCACTACTTGAGGGTTTTGGTCTACTGAATAGAACTTTTATGACACCCCTCCCATACTTAAACTTGGTCAATTGTATAAGGTATTTGAGAATTTGTTTAATTTTAGGAGGTATATTTGATGCACATCCTTAGGTGCCTTGTTTATTATATGTGGTTTACACTTGTCATGATATCTTTGAATTGAGATCTTTGGAGGTCGTACCCTATTGTTTTGCAGGACCTTTCTTGGTGGCTATTTTTGGGAGAACAAGCCTAGCTTGGGATTCCATGGGGCAAGAAGCCCATAGGTTGGATGTTGTAGGCCCACACACCGGATCATAGAGACATGCCTTTGGAGGCTTACATGGCAGCATGGAGGATCTTATCTAGCTCCTATTACCCAAATGACTTGCCTAGGAGAGGAAAAAAGTCACATTTTGAGGCTTGACGTCATGCTCGAGGGGATTTGGTGGCGGAGCCATTGCACATTGACACTTGGTATATTTTGATTGGAGGAGACATGGATTGACCCTAGAACATGATGAGGAGGCTCAAGGATCCCCAATTACCTCCATTTTCTCCTCCAACGAATTGATCAAAGTGTCAAAACATTCCCTAAAGGGGTGACATCATCTCATTTTTAGGGTTTCTATTGTGTTAAAGTGAAAATTAAATATTATTGTTTGATGCAAGGGTTAAGATAAGGGTTGATGACCCCTTATATTATTTTTTACCCTTGATAAGTGGACAAACTATGTTTTAAGACTTTTGTATAAATAGAGATCATGCGAATCTCATTTCATAACATAACTCTTCCATTGTGAGAAGTACTTGGCTAAAATTTTCGCTATTCTTTGGAAATATGGTGTTTCTCTCTTGTGAAAATGTCTTTTGGTCATATCTCTTGATGAATGGATGGATATAAGTAAGACACAACTCTTGGAAGCTTGTTTTCTTGATCTTGAATGGTGATTTTCTTGGTGAAACCAGGATTTTGATCTCTCTCTCATGGAATTGGTAAGGAAAAATATGCATTGCTAATTGTTTCTTTCTATTTCATGGTTATGGTTATTGGAAACCCTAGGAGGAGTATGTTGGATACACCCTCCATTAAGCTTCAACTAAATTGCTAAAGTTAACAAGTTATTTTGCAAGGGTTGCTAGGAGGAATATGATGTGTATACCCTCTTAGATTTACCCTAAGTTTGATTGGCATACCCTAGGGAGTAAAATGGATTAAACCCCTAAGGAATTTTCTGATATAAATCTTTAATCCAAGATCCTATTCACCCAATTTTAAAGGCACTAATCTGAATATTTTTGCATTGGAGAAATAACATAGTGCATTGGAAAATGTGACTTCATACCATATTAACTTTTTGCAATTCGGGTTTTGTTTCTTGTACCTAGAGCACCTCTCAACCACCAGGGTGTCCCCTATAGAGAGGTTTTTCTTGATTCTGTTAGAAAATTTCATATTCAGCCATTAGGGTTGCAAAAAACCTAACATTCTTTCACTCATAACTTGTTTTTCAACCGTGAGAATTAGCTAAGATTTTTCCACTTTTATCTACCTGGTCTAACACAATTTTTGGGTGGATTTTTTGTGACTTTTGGTGGTTGAATTTACTTCTGTAAAAAAACAATTTCTACATACATAAGGCTGCAAAATATCTCTGCAGACATCTTTTATTAAAACCTTGTTTCATTTCTAAAGTCTTGTGCTCTCATAATTGAATATCACTAGTGTTTACCTAACTTATCTCTAGCATCTTTCAATGGACTTTTAGCATTTGTTTGGAAGATTTAATAATTATTTATTTTCTGATAGACATTGCTGTTTACTTCTGAAATTAGGGACAACAAGATTAAATTTCTTGTCCCTCTAACATTATACATATATGCTTGTCTTGTTCTTGTGTCTCGGGAAGGTACAACATTCTTCACAGTTGTTCTTATCTCTTGGAAACCATTTTATACCACTTAGAAACTTTCCCAAGCCTTTCCATATCTTATAGATTGAAATATAGGGGAACCTTCCTTCATCACTTCACTTTCATCTCATTCCCCCCCAGGGTCAGTGATATTCCCCCTTGAGGTGATTCTATCATCTTTAAATTGATGGGAATGCCTTCCTAAGGTGACAATGGGTAGGTGCTATCTTAGTTGTCACCATCTGGTGGTTGGGTCAAAATTTTCCCAACCTACAACTTTCACGATAACATTTTGGCACCATTGTTGGGGAGGATTTTGAATCCCGTTATGAACCCTAATGACATTTTGGCAAGCTATCCCAAATAATTTCCCTAGATTTTCTGGCAACTCCACTTGAAGGATGTTCCCCTTCCACCTTTGATGAGCTCTTCTTGAGGCTCATTGATCAAAATCTGGACCAGGGGTCAAATTTTAGCTCAAAACTCAACGTTCTCATAATTGCCTCAAAACAAATGAGAGCGTAGCCCTCATTATCATGAACCCAACGCAACTTGTTTCGTCTCAAACGGACGTCGAGAGCGAGAGATATAGTGATCTGTTTGTCAAGTCAAACATGCAAAAAAAATGTTGACTATACAATCCGTACAATCCGTACAGAGGTGACGTGGCTTAACCGTACGTTGATGTGGCATAGGTGGTATCAGAGCATAGTTTGTCTTGCTCATGTGTTTTCTGTTGATAGCTTGAGATTTAGCTATTGGTTTTTGTGCAAGTTTTGTGTTGAAGTTGGATATCTTCCAAGGATGGAGGAAGCTTCAAGCATTGATAGTTCTTATACATCTTCATTATCTAAATTCTTTGACAAAGAGGAAATTCTAACCATGAGAGATTTGATGAAAGAGATGTGTGAAGACAGAAATGAGCGCATTTCTCTTGAAGAGAAGTTGATGGCCATGAAGGAGGAGAAATACCAGCTTCTTCAAAGGTTGCATGAGATGGAGATTCAACTCCATGAGGCAAAGGAAACCCTTACCAAGTACATGAATGAACATAAGGTATGCAATGTTAGTTTATCTTCTAATTCCTCACCAGTTGAATGCTTTGGTGTTTTTAAAAATCACACAAGAGGAATAGGGTCCAAGTTGTTGTTAAAAATGGGCTATGAAGGTAAAGGTTTGGGCCAGCATGCACAAGGCATTGTTGAGCCTATTGTTGTTGAAGAAAGACCCAAGTATTGTGGTCTTGGATATGAACAGAAAGATGGAGCAAATTCCAAAGTTGAGGAGACAAGGGAAAAAGTTCCAAGCATAAATTTTGTTTCAAGTTCACCTCCTCAAGAAGGCTTTAAAGGTGAAAGTTCAAGAACTTTTGTTGAAAGTTCAATCCCTCTAGTATGCAAGGTTTGTGTTCAAGATGAATGCGAATGTGTGAAATGAAAGAGTTGTGACAGTGATGAGGACATAGACAATGTTGATGGTATTCAAAGGAGAGCTTGTAACTCTTCAAATTCACCTCCTCAAAGAGGCGATAAAGGTGAATGTTCAAGGTATAATTCTGCTTATCATTCAGTTTCTTTTGATTATGTTAAGCATGATAAATTTATATGAAAAAATGGAAGAAAGGATCCATGTACATATTGTGGTTTATATAACCATCATGTTTCAAAATGTTGGAAAAGATTGGCCACTTTCAAGAAACTTTATAAGCGAAGAAAACTTGAAAAGAGGATGCAAAATATTTGCACTCATTGTCAGAAGCAGGGTCATCTTATTGATCAATGTTGGATGTTGCATCCAACCACTCATCCACAACATAAGAAGCAGTTGGATAAAGAGTTTGACAAGAATGGAAGAGGAGATTCCATCATTGATGTGAGTCAAGATGATTCACAAGAGGACGATTTTCAGCAGAAAAAGTCAACATTGAGTTGGCTTGGTAAGAAATGGTTGGATTTCTTGAGCAAGTAAGGCTTGCATTTTTCTATTGTAAATGCACTTTTTAGCATTATGTGTGCATTTATGGGAAGCATGATAAGTTGCAGCAGTTTATCACAACTTGCATGATGCAAGTTGCATGTGAATGCAATTCATTTTGAAGGCATTTTTGTTTGTTGCATAAATTCGCCAGGAGGATGTAAAAGATGGATATGTTTTTCACTTGTTACAGCCATTTATATTTTTCATTTCATCTCTTATATACCCACATGTTTTGGGTTATGTACTTATGTTTGTACTGGAAGGAGAGTTGAAGAGTCTTGCACATGCATTTGTTTTTATGTATGTGTAAGCAGTGAACCTGGTGATGGTTCATCATGAGTGATTCATGAGTGTAACATGATTGTGTATCATGTTTGTCGACTTGTCATTTTGGAAGGTTGAGATGTTTCAAATGAGTCTCGACTGGTGTTGATGATTTTCTGAGGACTATGTTGTGTCGATCGTGTTTTTCGACTTGTGTTTAGTTGATGGTGTTTATTGACTTGAAAGTTGATTTTGAGTACACCATGATGCAAGAAAACGCCACGTGCTTTGATGAAGTACGAGATGCAACAGTTTGTTTGAAGAGCAAAAGACTTTGTTAGCATCATTTTTCAATCTTGTATGAATTTGTTTTCAAGATTGATGGTTTTCTTGGCTTGTGACAAGATGTCGCAGGAAAGTTTTTGCAGCCATTGGAGAGATGATTGTGTTGACGTCGAAGAGTTCACAAGAGGGACTTGATTCTCAATGGGAAGGTTGGCAGTCTTCCAAGCACAGAGAGAGCAGTGGGTCAATAGCAGCCAGAGAACAGTGGTTGAAGGACATAGCCAGTTGTAGTGCAAGGCATGTCAAGGTATTCGGGTGATTGTCGAAAGGACTTTTCAAGTAGAATCAGTTGATAGAACTTGAAAGCAGACAGATAATCATAAGCTTTTGTGGGTCCAAAAGCCTTTCAGTGGGAAGGTGTGAGCAAAATCTGGACCAGGGGTCAAATTTTAGCTCAAAACTCAACGTTCTCGGAATTGCCTCAAAAAAAACGAGAGCGTATCCCTCATTGTCATGAACCCAACACAACTCGTTTCGTCTCAAACAGATGTCGGGAGCGAGAGATATAGTGATATGTTCGTCAAGTCAAACAGGCAAAAACAAATGTTGACTGTACAGTCCGTACAGTCCGATGTGGCAGGGTTGTACAGATCATATGATGATGTGTCAGGTGATGATGTGGCAAGCAATTATTGGTTGGCAGCTGATGAATCAAATGTCAACATGTGGCAGTTTTTCTAGGCAATGATTGGGTGCCACGTGGCCCAATCATGGGCTGCCACGTGGAACCCAGGTATTGGTTGATTGTTTTGTTCAAATTGTATTAGATTCCGTAGGGTTCAACCCTCGGACCTCCCACCGCATAAGCCTTCACAACCTCCACCCGGCCGTTGCACCACCGTATGTTTCTTATTAAATATATATGTTGTATTTTATTTAAATTAATATAACATTGTATATGACAGAAGGTCGGGCCGGGGCTTAGCCCCGACCCATGGTTTTGTTCCACATACATGTGACCGATGGTCTTATTGTGCACAGGGGGTTACGATGGATGGAGCCCCTAGTCACGAGGGTTTATATATATGCTGCCATATGACCATGTATGGAGCGCGGGGGGAGTTACACTGTTATAACCATATTAACCACTTTTTGCCCATGCGCGAGGTCACATGACCCATATGCCCAGGTGCCTAGGAGGTCAGGGGCCGGCGCACCCTTAACCTTTCTAGGGTTTGCACCATTGGTGCAGTTGCGTCCTGTGCTAGGTTTTTTCACTTAAATAAGCGTGTGTGCCAGGTTTATGAACAAGGGTACATTTTGGCGAACCAGTTTCAGCAAGGTTGAAGGAGGAAAATGGAGGAGGCCTAAATTCTTCATCTTTTGGCCGATTGAGGTGCCGTAAAAACCCAGCTAGGGGTTTTTGGACGTCCTGAATCCATTTGCATAGTTTACATAGCCATTTGGAGACTTCTTTTTTAGGATTTTATCCATTGAAGTTTCAGCAAACTTTTGGGAGCTTGAAGCCCTCATTGATGGAGGACATGTTTTGGTGAGCCTATGTTTGTTTTCTGTGATTGAATAATCATTTTTGGCTAATTGTTATTCTTTGAACACATTGGGACAGGTTTAAGAGGCTTTTGAGGACTTTTACAGGTGTTTTTTCCAAAGAGAAGCTCAGGGAAGCTTATGGCCACATGTAGAAGAGGTCATGCCCGGATGAGCCATGATCCGTTTTCAGAGTTCTATTAGTCAATTTTGGGGTTTTTATGTGTTCTGATCTCAATGGTGCAGTTTTTTTTTCGATTGGAGTTGAGCAGAAGCTTGTAAAATAACTTTTGACAAATTAATCCCAGAGAGCCAAGTCCATTAATGGAGGCTCAAGGAGATGTAGCCCGGAGGGGGGTGAACTCCTTTATCATCTTGTGATTTTTCTGAGTTTGATGGTTTATTTGCTGCAAGTTATGTTGCTGTGTATTTATTTAAAGTACATATTTAACCATCTAAAAGAACATTTCCTCACACATAAGCATTTACAAGAAGATACATAAATTTGGCACATTAACTATCTTGCATATTTTAACACATGAAGCAAGGTACTGTAAAGTTTATTTTTATGAAGTAGAGGGTGCTTGCATAGCATAAAAAGTCAGCCTTCTACTTCAAGATCACCCAATGCAACTCGTTTCATCTCAAACGGACGTCGGGAGCGAGAGATATAGTGATCTGTTCGTCAAGTCAAACAGGCAAAAAAAAATGTTGACTATACAGTCCGTACAGTCTGACGTGGCAGGGCCGTACAGACCGTACGATGATGTGTCAGGTGATGACATGGCAAGAAATTATTGGTTGGCAGCTGACAAATCAAATGTTGACACGTGGCAGTTTTTCTGGGCAATGATTGGGTGCCATGTGGCCCAATCATGGGCTGCCATGTGGCACCCAGGTATTGGTTGATTGTTTTGTTAAAATTGTATTGGAGTCCATGGGGTTTGACCCCCGGACCTCCCACCGCATAAGCCTTCACAACCTCCGCCTGGCCGTTGCGCCACCGTATGTTTCTTATTAAATATATATGTTGTATTTTATTTAAATTAATATAACATTGTATACGGCGGAAGGTCGGGTCGGGGCTTAGCCCCGACTCGTGGTTTTGTTCCACATACATGTGACCGGTGGTCTTATTGTGCATGGGGGGTTACAACGGATGGAGCCCCTGGTCATGGGGGTTTATATATATGCTGCCATATGACCATGTATGGAGCACAGGGGGAGTTACATCGTTATAACCATATTAACCACTTTTTGCCCATGTGCGAGGTCACATGACCCATACACCCAGGTGCCTAGGCGGTTAGGGGCTGGCGCACCCTTAACCATTCTACAGTTTGCACCATTGGCGTGGTTGTGCCCGATGCTAGGTTTTTTCTCTTAAATAAGCGTGTGTGCCAGGTTTATGAACAAGGGTGCATTTTGGCGAACCAGTTTCAGCAAGGTTGAAGGAGGAAAATGGAGGAGGCCTAACTTCTTCATCTTTTGGCCGATTGAGGTGTCGTAAAAGCCTAGCTAGGGGTTTTTGGACGTCCTAAATCCATTGGCACAGTTTTTGCAGCCATTTGAAGACTTCGTTTTTAGGATTTTAGCCATTGAAGTTTCAGCAAGCTCTAGGGAGCTTGAAGCCCTCATTGATGGAGGACATGTCTTGGTGAGCCTATGTTTGTTTTCTGTGATTGAATAATCATTTTTGGCTAATTGTTATGCTATGAACACATTGGGATAGGTTTCAGAGGCTGTTGAGGACTTTTACAGGTGTTGTTTCCAAAGAGAAGCTCAGGGAAGCTTATGGCCACATGTAGAAGAGGTCATACCCGGATGAGCCATGATCCGTTTTCAGAGTTCTATTAGTCATTTTTGGGGTTTTTATGTGTTCTGATCTCAATGGTGCAGGTTTTTTTTCCATTGGAGTTGAGCAGAAGATTGTAAAATAACTTTTGACAAATTAATCCCAGAGAGCCAAGTCCATTAATGGAGGCTCAAGGAGATGTAGCCCGGAGGGGGGTGAATTCCTTTATCATCTTGTGATTGTTCTGAGTTTGATGGTTTATTTGCTGCAAGTCATGTTGCTGTGTATTTATTTAAAGTACATATTTAACCATCTAAAATAACATTTCCTCACACATAAGCATTTACAAGAAGATACATAAATTTGGCACATTAACTATCTTGCATATTTTAACACATGAAGCAAGGTCCTGTAAAGTTTATTTTTATGAAGTAGAGGGTGCTTGCATAGCATAACAAGTCAGCCTTCTATTTTCGGATCACTCATCTGGTGACTCCACCTTCCAAGAACCCATATTTCCTTGTTTCCCATTTTCCATCTTTTGATGCGGCTCGATCTCATATGGATACTCCATTAAGTTATTAACTTAAATAATGGAACCATGGCCTCACGGGACTTACCATGATATTTCCATAAAGTATATCCTTCTTTGGATATTCAAAATATCCCTGGATATCCAAATCATTGTTCCTTGGAGTGGAAGACAAGTTTCCCTAAATTTAATAGAGACCCAATTCTAGCAGTCACCCATGTCATCAATTATATGAATTATGCTTAAAGCTTAAATGTGCTACATGAATATGTGCTGATGAATTTTTTTGTATCTTCACTGGAATCAAGTCAAAGGAGTTGGATTTCACACTAATGTAATCCAAAGAGTATCCCTTAATCTACAAGCTCATTGAATAATTTCTTAGGCATTATCGACCATCTGCTCAGAGTTTGCAAGATTCTTTCCAAGAGCTCAAACACGCTCTTTACAGAGGTTTTCCAGTCAATGATGAGACAATAGATGAAGAAGTGCTTGAAGGAAAAATATGTGAAGAAAGTTACCAAGAGCATCCTGAATAAATTTCTCATGTTGAAGATATGGATGAGACATTTGATGAAGACAAAGTGCTCATATCTTTCCTTTCACTTGATGAAAAGATCAAGGCCTCTACTCCTCCTGCACATTAAGAAGAGAACATGATGAGTCATGACACTTTTGAATAACTTGATGATACTTTATTCCATGATTGTGGAAGTGAACAAGTGTTAGAGGATCCATCGAATATGGCATATCCTTTTGAAAAAATGAAAATAAAGCACTTTGTAGTAAGGATCAAGCCTCGTGTAATGAAGAGGCGATGGAAGATCATGCCCGTGAAGAGAAAAAAGAATCCCGATGAAGATAAACATGTTGAGGCATCATTATATTTTATACCACCTAATGAACTTGAGGTTGTATGACCATGATCTCCTCCTATTCATGATGTTGAAGAAGCAACTAGCTTCAATGATGAAGAATTTGAAGATCTTGCTAAAGCCACCTAGGCCACTGCTCTTGTTGCACATGAAGACAAACAGATGACAATTTTCATAAATTCTAATGATCTTATGAAAGAACCTTTGGATATGGTTGATGAACATATATACACTTTCATATAGACTCATATATGCAGGTGGGATTTTGGTCGTCTCATTTTTTATAGAGACCCCATTTACGATATTGAGGGTATCCCTCAAGAAAATGGGTTCAAGTTGTCATCTTCAGAAGAATAATTTTCATGCATGTATGATTCATATGTTACGAAACTTGATGATGACATGATTACAGATTTATTCGAGCATGACCAATCACAACATTTTCAGGATGATTTTCAGTCATCCCTTGGGACTTGTGATGCATATCTTTTTGGGGATGCATACTTGTTTTATGAGGACTATCAAACACCTTCATCCCCAATTCTGGAGGAATACTAGGATGTGTCTTTCTCAGAGTGAGAATAGGTTCACTCTACAAAGAGGAAGTATTTTCATATCGAATATTTCTATAGGGATTCATAGATGAACATGATGCATTTTTCTATATCTAATTTTGTCCCTTTCTGCATATCTTCTTCTCCGAGAAGCCATGCAATCTTCTTCCAATATCTCATATCCTTTCAGTCTTCAGGAAGAAATGGATCTTTGTGTGTGAATGAAGATGAAACTTCATCTATATATGATAGTCCTTTTCAAATATGGGTTGATCGAGCTTGTGGCTATCAATTCAGGCAAGATTCCTTGGATGATCATAGTTGTGGACATTCTTTCCAACAGGATTTTCTCCCTCCCACCCATCTCCATGAGTTTCATTTCACAATTGATTATATATCTATTTATGCTCATGATCATTACATGCTTTAATTATCTTTGTTCTTTTACATAATCGAGCACATGGGGAGATACTTTCATGGGATGATCAACTAGTTGCATTGGTTGTATGACTTCACATGACATAATCTATCTCCTGATCTTTAGGGCCCCCAGTAAGTAGGTAGGTCCCCAGGTCAACTTGATTTCCTTGCATTTGAATATGGATTGCTCATATTGGTTTAGAGGTATTTCATATTTCATTTTTCATTTTTCTCTACTTGCATATTGATTTCATAATAGTTTATAAATTTTTGAAAAAATGCTAAAAGTTTCTTTTCTAGATTAGTTTTCATTTGGATTTTGATGTATATGGATGAAGGGTGATAAAACCACCCTATATTTTATGATTTTTTGTTTCAATGTAGGCACGTGTCTACCAGGATATGTTGCAGTTCTCATGCACTCTATGGAAAGCACATGTCCCCAATTAGGAGCCATATGTTATCCCCATTTTGTGGGATAACTAAGGAGATGATGTCTCAAGGCCCTCAAGTTGCATATATGGAGTGACGAGAGACCACATGACTAGAAATGTCCACTTGCACATAAAAAAGCCCTCTCTATCACCACATTATGATACATTATCAACACATCCACCACACACCACATTAGCAAGCTTCTGGAAGGAAAATGGGTCTTGCTCCATGTAGTACAAGTCAAGTGTTATGGCAGGTAATCACCCTAATATTTGAGGCATTTAAACATGATGTATTGAAGTTACTTTTCATTATAGAACGCCTTCTTGGACATTATGATTTTGACCCTGTTTCACCTTGGTGAGTGTCATAGATTTCCTAGTAAGTGGCCAACCTTTGGGGAATTTTTGTGACTAAAGGTCATTTAAGGGGTTTTCGTACCATCCCTAACCATACTTACCACTTTCCTCTCATTACATTCCCATGATATTTCCCTCTTCTAGGACCTTTGAATTTAGTGACCCAAGAAGAGCATGTACCTCATATCATGGGAAGAAGGAGCTGAAGACCCAGAGGGATTGTTGTTGGCTAAAAATATAAAATCCTAAATATAGACCTTCCATATGCTTCTCCCAGGGATCCCCGAGAAAGCAATGATTTTTTTTATAAGAAATGGGGGACCTACAAAAATAAATGGTAGTGAATTCTTAATGGATTAGTTGGAGGATGGGAGGTCTCATCACGAGGTGTCCTATCATGATCATGGGTATTTAGTGGTATGAAATTACCATCATCTGGTCACCAAGCCAGGGTAGTGGTTCTTAGTTACACAATTGAGATAAAGGGGGTCTCATCATGATCCAACCTTCTCATTTCCGAGAAGTATTTGTGAATGACACTGTCATTATCTAGAATCCAAGTCAGGAAAGTGACCTTCAACTCGTTCCTTAAAACATGAAACAAATATAAAGAAATAAATCCAAGGAGATGGGCTTGGAAAAAGTGCATCGCAAAAGGAAGGTGCCACACACCCTCTACAAAGGCACCCATAAATGAGATAATACGAGCCCTTGTATTCCATGAAAATCATTGACCTATGTAGTCTAAATCCCTTTCCACATCATCATGCATTAAATAAGTTTTAAAGGCCATCGTTGGGAGAATCCCCTAGTTGAGGGTTTTGGTCTATCCATTAAGAATTTTATGACACCCCTCCCATACATAAACTTGGTCAATTGTATAGGGTCTTTGAGCATTTGTTTAATTTGATGAAGAATTTTTTATGCACATTCTTAGGTGCCTTTTTTATTAGATGTGTTTTACACTTGTCATGATATCTTTGAATTGATATATTTGGAGGGCATACCCTTTTGTTTTGCAGGACCTTGCTTGGTGGCTAGTTTTGGGAGAACAAGCCTAGGTTGGGCTTCCATGGGGCAAGAATCCCATAGGTTGGATGTTGTAGGACTGCACACTGAATCATATAGGATTGATTTTAGAGGGTTACATGGCATCATGGAGGATATTATCCATCCCCTATTACCCAAATGGCTTTCCTATGAGAGGAAAAACATCACCTTTTGAGGCTTGGCGTCATGATTGAGGGGGTTTGGTGGTGATGGAGCCATTGCACATTGACACTTGGCATATTTTGACAAGAGGAGACATGGATTGACCCTAGAACATGATGAGGAGGCTCAAGGAGCCCCAACGACCTCCATTTTCTCCTCCAACAACTTGCTCAAAGTGTCAAAATGTCCCCTATGCATATGTCGTAGTATTTTTTGCATGAATAGAGTCGATGTTGAACGACATTCGATTGAATCATGTTGAATCCTTTATCAGAGTCGATAGAAAAACTAAAAAACGACCGGGTCGACCGGGTCAAAATGCAACGTTCTGCAATCAATAATTTTGAACGAATATAATTTTTTGTTGGGAATGCTCGACGTAAAAATATTAAAAAGACGATTATTCATATTGTTGAATTTTTTTAGATGCTTCTCATATCAAATGTTGAAATATTTTAACTTCAAAGAATATTTTAACTATAATTGAGTTATTATCTTATATATCAAATACTTTTTTTTGGATTGATCATGCCATGACTTATGCTATTGGAAGAAGTCATCCCTCCTTGGTGAAGAGACATAACCCTAGTGCCCCCTCATCTAGTGTAAATAAGTGAGGATGGCGTCTCATTCATTCACTCACTCAGTTGCTCAACAAGTGCACATATTTTGGAGGCAGTTGCAGTTACAAGAAGGAGAAGAGAGGCATATGCTCAATCTTGGATATTCTTTAGTTTTTTGGTCTTTAGTCTTGGCATTGTATTGGAAATCTATTTATTGAGGAAGTTTTGCTGGGTTTTCTCACCCATGAGGGTTTCCCACGATAAAATATTGTGTACCTTATGATTGTGTTTCTTTCAGTGATCCTACTTATGTTGTTATGCTCTAGTAAATTGAAAAGAACCTAATAAAATCTCAAATTTTAACATGGTATCAGAGATTAACTGAATAGAGCACCTTTCACTGGGTATCCAAAAATGTCGTTGTTGTCGTACAAGAAAATTAGGGCTTTTATTGGAAAAGAACTTATGACTAAAAACCATCTAGGGAAGTGCACCCTACCCTAGCGAATCTTTTGGAAGCTTGAGAGAACCTTTTCAATGGCCAGATTCTCGGGAAAGACAAACCCTAATTTTTGGTTGGTAACATAAAACCAGGAAACCATAACCATAACTAGTATGAGAAGTAACAGTCCAGAATGGCGCAAGTAAAGTTTCAAGGGGTAAAACTTGGAATTTTCTGAAACAATCATCTCCAACAAACTCGCCTCAGCCCAATGCATCTAGTCCCTGGACCATAATTCAAAATTTTGAAGTTTTAAAAATTAGGGTTTCCTCATAAAACCCTAAGTTGATGTTGCAGTAGCAGTACCAGTTGCAGTTGCAGTACCAGTTGTAGTGTCATTTGCAATAGCAGTGTCAGTTCCTTCATGCTAGTTGCAACACCAGTTGCAGTGCTAGTTCCTTCATGCTAGTTGCAGTGCCAACACTATCTACAGTACCCATTGTAGTGAAAGTTTTTGTGAAGTGTTGGGACTATTGTCCTAGTGTGCATTACCCTAGAAAGATATTGTCAGGGGTATGTACTGAAATATGTTTAAAATGTATTATTATTCTAAAGGGTATTTGTAGGAGAAATGATCTTTTGACAATCATAGATCCAGAAGGATCTCAGATCCAAAAATTCAGAGGAATAATTCACCCCATGTTTGATCATTTTGATATGCATCTATTTTTTATGACATTATTTTGACATCCAGGATGTATGTTGAATCTATGACCATCATACTAACCATCGGTCAAAATTAAAGTCAAGTTATTAGATTGATTAAAGATGATATTATAGAGTTTATTATCTAACTTATATTTCTGTCAAGAAATCATATTATCTTAGTACAAAGGATAGGTTTAAGAGAATACTTGTCATATTGAACGAAGGAGTCTAGGAATAAACAAAAAAACACTCATTCTTGAGGATAAAACTCCAAGTTCCAGGATTGATTGATTAAGTTTATAAGATTCAAACTTTCACATGTCAAGTTTGATAACTACCTCATTACAAATAAGCACTATAGTTGAGATAAGCAATCTTTAAAAGGTTTTATACTTGGTAGTATGTGAGCATTATTAATATGAATTCTTATTGAAATCACTTACCAGATAGAACTAACATCTCCTCTAGGAAAAACTTCTTGTTTTGGTTCTAGATTACCATGGAGGAATAATTGATCACAACACTAGAAGAGTTTTTCTCTCATTTTTTATTGTATTTCTTACTTTTGACCCTTGTTTCAGGAAGGTCACAAGTAATATCTCTAAAGGAGATATTGTGATGATTGTTCTTTCTATTTTTTTATCATTATTATAAAGATTATTATTCTTGTTTTTTGTTTCTCCCTTGTTGATCTTGTTCCGAGTAGGTCACAGGTGATAAACCTAAGGAAGCTATAGTGATGGTTGAAAGAGGAAACATACTAGATGATACATGGAGTAGACTATCCAAGTTGTATGTGATCCAAGTTGTATACGTGATCATATACATTCAAGTACCAAAGAAAATGAAACTAATTTTGAGATACAAAATATCTCATATGGAGATTGATTGTAAGGAGAAGAAGGCTCCAAAGATGACCGAACATTAGAACATAACTCACAGTAGACTTGGTCAAAGGATAATGAAGCCACCTTGATAGGAAGCATAATTCGTTTCAAGTCTGACTCAAATTTTCATATTAAGAATTGGTATTCAATACCAAGTATATCTCTTAGATACTATGAAGTCTTTGTAGACTCAGAATAAATCAAGAACAGAGTGAGCTTGATCTCAGAGATGATCATATGGGAAAATAAGACATCTTCTAGGACTTGCAGATAGATTCCAAGAGTTGAGAACACTAGATCATCACATCAGAGACCTCTAGGAGACATGAAATCTCCTGGGAAGATTCCCTTGTTTCCTTCATAGACAAGGAAGCCAGTTAGAAGGGCTGGGATATGGATTTTTTTTGTGAGACTAGAAGGGAAGTCAATGTTGACTTCCAAGATTGATCTAACAGATCAAGCATGTTGCAGATAACAATATAAATATGTAAAAAGACTGATTTGTGTCTAGAGGATTCTCCCATCAAGAGGGAGAATACTATGACGATACACTTACTCCAGTAATCAAAGAAATAGTTCTAGTATTCGTAAAGACAACTAGAAAAACCATGATTCAAATACAATATGAAATTCAAGGGGAGAAATCCCTATATTTGAGATTGAGTTATCTCAAGTGCCAGTTGGTGTAGTACATTAGTCAGGCCATGGAGACATGACTACAAATAAAATATAGAGTTACCTCCATGAAATAACAAGAGATAATTTTAGTATCAGTTATTGAGTCACTCTCAGATGAAGTTGTTGTCATGAAAGAATAGAGGAGCTACTCTCAGAGTTCAGTAGCCATAATGAGAATAGAAAAATTCATTCTCAGATTCAAAAATAACAACTACAGGTGCAGAGTCCTGGTTCCAGAAGGATTAGTTGTAGAGAGATTAGAGGACATACTTTCAGAAAGTGAGACAGGTAGTGCTCTGCAGAAATCACATAAAGCTAACACATGATTGTGAAGATTAAGTTGTAGTTGAATAATAGTACCAAGAGTGGTGCAATGTGTGATCCATATTTTATGAGTAGAACGAAATGAATACAATTTTTTATTATTATTAACATAGAAACAAAAGAATAACACAAATACAGTAAAAATGGTTTATATTCAAAAAGAAAATGTCCCGAAATTGTAAAATACAACAAAAAACAAGCTTTCTATAATGGTGGTGGCTTATCACCAAGAAAATATGTGACGACTGTGCTCATTTGCAAGAATATGGTTACAATGAGGTTCTCCAAGACTTTTTTACAATAAATAGGAATTCCAAAACCATAGACATCAAAAAACCTAACCCTAGGAAATGAAGCACCAAAAGTCATGCGGGCCATGTTGGGGTAAGTTAGTACATCAACTTCTCAAGGTCGTAACTTTTGCATATGATCTTCATTTTAGGTGCACGATAGCCCATTGGAAAGGTATATCCAATGAATACACATGTTGCCATCAAACTCAAACTCCATCCCTAGTTTGAATATGGAAATCCCTAAAAATGTTGTTTAGGGCCTCAAAATGACCTCGAAAGTCGAGGACCCAAAAACTAGAAAAAAAATGCCAAACTGGAAAATTGTCAAAATGAGCCATTTGAAATAGGTGGGAGGCCACCAAAATAAATATAGATATATCCTACACCCTTAGGAATAAATGGTATCCATTGCATTGATTTCCCCCATCAGATGAGGAAATTTCTGTTGAATTTGGCCCCGGGTGAGCCACTTGCCTTGGTGCAGGAGTTGACCTGCTTTAACAACTCGATAAAGTTGGATCCTTTGATGGTGAGTGCCCTTGACCTGCATGTCCACAATATGATCATTGGATTCTTGTTTCATGCATTTAGGGTTGAGCTCTATGTGTTTCAACTCTTCTGCTATTTCTGAGGTGTCCAATAATGGTGGAAAATATGATCAAAGGAGATCTGCAGGCCAATGAAAGGGGGAATGTTGAGCTCAAAAGAATTGTCACCCACAACCTTGGTGATGGTGTAAGGTCCATAACAGAGTGGGAGAAGCTTCCGATGGCACCCCATAAGGCGTTCTTTCTGCAAGTGCAACTACACTTTGTCTCCCACCTGAAACTTATGTGGCACCCGATGTTGATCATGGCACTTCTTGTACTTCGCATTGGACTTCTATAGAATATCCTAAACTTGTTGGTGGATGCACTAGATCTGCTCAATGAAATTTGAGGCTTTTTCAACTTCAGTTGGAGCAAGATATGAGTCAACCGAGGTGGTTGCAAGAGGTAGTGCAACATCCATGGGACCTAATGGTTGGAATCCCAACCTGACCTGAAAGGGGCTGTGGTTGGTTGAGCTATGTAGGGATCAATTGTAGCTATGCTGAACATAGGGAATAATCTCATCCCATGTGATGGGGTGCTTGAAATTGTACATGTGCAGGATATGCATGATCATCCGATTGACAATCTCAATTTGGCCATCTGTCAGGAGGTGGAAGGAAGTGGATTTGGTGAGCTTGGTGTCCAATAGTGACCAAAGGCTCGAGGAAAATGTATTGAGGAGCCAAATGTCCTGATCTGAGACAATGGTTTGTGGGATTAAAAAATGTACCCAAACTCATTCAAAGAAGAGCTTGGCATTGGCCTCTGTTGTGATGCTCTTCTTGTAGGTGGCTAGGATTGCCATCTTGGAAAAGTGATCAACAACCACAAAAACATAGTCATTTCCCCTCTTGGTGGATGGAAGACCCGACATGTAGTCCATTAATATGGATTCCTGTGGAATGTCAGGAGTAGGAAAGGGGTGTACAAACCCTGTTTCTTAGTGGTCGTCTTAGAAATAACATAGGAAACGAAGGACATGATATAATTGCTAACATCATGTCGAAGTTTCAGCCAGTAGAAATGTTTCTACAACACTGTCATTGTCTTTTCGATGCCAAAGTGACCTGCCACTCGACTGTAGTGGGATTCCCAAATCATCTTCGCTCGCTCGCTTGATGGAATGTAGAGATGGCCCAGTTAGCACAATAGCCCATCCTGAAGATGGAAATTAGCAACAACTGAGTTTGCGCCCAACATTTGGTATGTGGTGGAAAAGTTAGGTTCTATCTCATAGAGGTTGGGCCATCCAAAGGTCTTGTGGTCGCAAGCGTCTAGTACCGTGGTGAGTGCCATGAATAGAGGTCGGCTGAGGCAATCAAAGACTCAGTTGGTACTACTTATTGAATACTTTATATTGAGGTGAAATTGCTGCAAGTATGTGGACCACTTATGATGGTAGCCATTCTGCAATTTTCCTTGTGTATGCATGAAATGCAATGGCTTATGATATGTGTGGATGAATGTCTCCTTTCTGAGAATGTAATGTCTCCATTGGTGGGAGGCTTGCACAATGGAGTACATTTATTTTTCATAAGTAGGGTACTTAGAGACAACATCTGATAGTGTCTCACTATGATAGGCCACGGGTTGGTTGTGTTGAGTGAGAAGTGTGCCCACAATATAGTCCGAAAAAATTGTCTCGATCTCAAAGGGTTGTTGAAGGTCTGGTAATGAAAGTATTGGGACTGAGCACAAGCGCTATTTTAAATCGTCGAATGATTGTTGTTGATACATGCCCCACAAAATTTTTTCCTTACCACCACCCCTGGTTACTTGGATGAGGTCCCATGCAATATGGGAGAATCCCAACATGAACCTATGATAGAAATTGGCCTAAGAAGCTTCGAAGATCAATGAGTGTGGTTGGGGTTGGCCAGTCACGGATGACCTAGATCTTGGCTAGATCCACATGCACACCATGTTGATTAATGATGTATCATAGGTACTGGATCCTGTCCATGTCAAAGGAGCATTTTTCCAAGTTGGCATATAGCTTGTGCTGTCGCAGGGTGTGCATAACCCGTTGAATATGCTACAAGTGTTCCACCCAAGTCTTTGTGTAGATGAGGATGTCATCTAGATACACCACTACAAAATTATTAGTGAAAGGTCACATGATATCATCCATCATCCTCATGAAAGTTTCTAGAGCATTTTTCAAACCAAAGGGCATGAAAAACCATTCAAATATACCTTTTTTTGACTTGAAGGAGGTCTTCCATACATTTGTCTGTTCTATGGGGACCTGGTGGTAGCCATATTTTAGATCAATCTTACTGAAGTGTTTCCCCCCCTTGAGATGATCAAGGAGATCGTCAATTCAGGGAATCAAGTACCGGTTCCTAGCTATGATTTTATTTAGGGCTCGATAATCAATGCAGAGTCGTCAGGTCTCATCTTTCTTCTACACCAACATGATTGCTCTCCCACAAGGAAATGAGTTGGGACAGATGTGCTTCTTATGGAGCAGTTCTTGGATCTATCGCTTTATCTCCTCATTCTCTAACAGAGAGAAGTAGTATACTCGCCCATTGGGAAGTGATGCATCATGGGTTAGATCGATGGGATGCTTGACCTGACAGTGCAGAGGTACCTCGGTAGGTGAGGAGAATATATCTTTGTATTCTTCCACGACCTTTTCCACCTGCTTCTGTTGTGTGGAGAGGTTGGATGCAGAGGCCTTGGATGTGGCTGCAATATTTTTCTTGCTCTGAGAGTGAATCATGAAGAATAAAAACTTCCTAGTCTGAGATATGACCTTCCTGCATTGCTTGACAGATATCAAGGAAATAATGCTAGGTGGGACTGCTTCGGGTATCTTGTACAATTTCCTGTTCAAAGTAATAATAACACTATGAGGCATAGACTCATATACAACATGACATTTCCATAAATAAGGTTGGCCCAAAAGAACATTACAAACTTTGAGAGGAGAAACATCACACAATACCTCATCTTTGAAGGGATTGATCTCGTACGACAGGAGGTACTGTTGGATGACGTAGATATTGCTTCCTTGGCAGATCCATCCAATGATGTAGGGTTGTGGTTGCGATGTTGTCAGTAGGGCTAGCCGCTTGGAGACCTATTCTAATATGAGTTTCTTTTGTCTACCGCTGTCAATGATAAAGTGCAGCGGGGTGCCTTTTACCCACATCTGTGAATGAAAGAGGCTCTCTCCTTCTTCTAGCTCATCTGGTTCACCGGGTTGGACCTTGGTGGTATCAACGGTGAAAATGTGTTCTGTTTCAATGATTTGTCTCCCCTTTCTAGTTATGACTCAGAGTTGGAACCCACATCTGATTCAGAGGCTTTTACCTCAGCCACCGATGATTTCTTTGAGCGACAATCAACAATGTTATGCCAAGGGCCCTTATGGAAGTCACACCACTTCTCGGTATCTTCATTTGTCTTTCAAGTGTCCTTATTTACTTGTGGCATATACAGGTTGTTCTGAGGCTACCCATATTTTCTTTGTTCTTTTTTCTGCGAGTTGGGTCTTCCCTTTACTTGATTTTGATGTGAGGGGTTTCCAGGCCCAAATTGTTGAGTATTTGGTTTAAGATTTTTCTCTATTTTTACGGCATATTGATAGGCTATGCCCAAGGATGAGATGTCAAAAAAATCCATTTTGGGCTAGATGTATCTATGCAGACCACCGTGATACTTGATCACTAGATTTCACTCTGAATATTTGATACCCAACTTGGTGTGCAAGGTATGGAAGATATTTTTGAACTCTAGCACTACTTCGTCTCTTTCTTGCCGCAGTGTCCATTTTGTATACAGGTCGTCATAACTTCCAATAGGGTAGTATTGTTCCTTGATAGCATCCATGAAGGACTCCCACATGATCACGACTATAAATAATGAGGGTTCCTTTGTTTTCTTTTTCTCACAGAAAGTCTCCTCAAAAGTAAATAATCAACGCAAACGTAAATAAAGAGATCAAACATAGTATTTTCTCTGTTTGAAAAGTTATGGACAAAAAAATACCCTTCTAGCAGATTCAACCATTTGTCTACAACGTCTACGTTTATCTGAACTTCAAATATAGGAATATCAAAATTTATTTGTACCTTGAAGGGGATAGTGCCTCCTTTCGATGAAGATGCATCGCATGTTTATAGCTGCCAAAGGATTTGCTCAAAAATATCCATCATTTCATTCCTCTGTTGGATGAGGGATTCCTCGAGCAACATTTTGACAGGATATCATATCCCATAATATTTCTTTTCTCTCGCCATGAGAGGTCACTTGGGCATGTGAGATATTTTTTCCTCAAGATAAACAAGCTCGAGACCCAATTCTTTATACGTTGACCTCGTCGAGGACATGCATTAAGAACGGTAAGGAGAAGACCACTCTGATACCACTGATCCGTATTTTATGAGAAGAAAGAGATGAATATAGATTATTATTATTCTTAATACAAAAACACAAGAATAACAAAGATACAATAATAGAGATAAAGTAAAATTGGTTTCTATTCAATAAGAAAATGTGTTGAAACTATAAAAGGAAATGGAAAACAAGCTTGCTAGAATGGTGGAGGATTATTTCTAAGAAGAGATGTGACGACTAAACTCATTTGCAAGAAGATGCTTACAATGAGGCTCTCTAAGAATTTTTTACAATAAACAGTAATTCCAGAACCCTATACATCCAAAAACCTAACCCTAGGAGATGAAGAACCAAAAGTTATGTGGGCCCCATTGGGGTAAGTTAGTTCATCAACTTCCCTGGGTGGTAATGTTTGCATACAATATCTGTTTTAGGCACACGATAGCCCATTGGAAAGGTCTATCTGAGGAATACACATTTTTTCATCAAAATATGACTATGTCTACAATTTTATTGTGTCAATCCCAAAAAATGTTGTTTAGGGCCTCAAAACAACCTTGGAAGTCGGGGACCCGAAAACTAGAAAAAAACTGCCAAATTGGAAAAATGCCAAAATGAGCCAGTTGGAATAGGTGGAAGGCCATTGACATCCATATGGATCAATGTTATTTAAAAATTTGGGTTTGAATTTGAATATATAAAGACTCATGTCTGTGGGTTGAAGAAGGCCCTGTATGGGTTGAAGCAATCTCCTATAGCTTGGTATGGAAGAATTGATAGGTTCATGATGAGCTTGGGATTTACCAAGAGTAAAGTTGATTCTAACCTTTACTTCAAGGTTATGAATAATGAGCCATTTATATTTCTGTTGCATGTGGATGACTTATTCTTAACAGGAGAAGAAAATCTCATCATTGATTTTAAGAAGAAACTCGTTGTAGAATTTGAGATGAAATACCTAGGCTCGATGCATTGATTATTAGGTCTTGAAGCTTGGAAGAACCCAGAAAAGATATTCCTTAACCAAGGGAAGTATGCAGTTGAAATACTGAAGAGATTTGACATGATGGAATGTAAATCCATGAACACACCCATGGAAACAAAGTTGAAGCTCTTGGTTGATACTTTGTCAGAATTAGTTGATGCTACTCTGTACAAACAAATTATTGGTTTGTCGATGTATATGACGAATACCATGCCAGATATATGTTTTGATGTGAACACCTTGAGTCAATATCTGGTAGATCCCAGATGTGTTCACCTTGTTTCTACAAAACATGTGATGAGATACCTTAAGGGTACAATGGAATATGGTCTATGTTATACTAGAGATCATGACTTTAGACTGTATGGTTATACTGATTCATATTGGGCTAGAAGTGCTTATGATAGAAAGAGAACTTCATGATGTTGTTTCAGTCTGGGGTCAACCATGACTTCATGACATAGTAGGAAGCAATCCAGTATTTCTCTCAACATGATAGAAGTAGAATACATTGCAGCATGTTATTCCAGTTGTGAATCCATATGGCTTCGAAAGTTGTTGACAGGTCTATTCGATCTGGAGATGGAAGCAACCGTGATTCTATGTGATAACCAGAGTTGCATAAAGATGACAGAGAGCCCAATGTTCCATGATAAGTCAAAGCACATAGAAATCCGGTATCACTACATTCATGATATGGTGCATAAGGTAGTTGTAAAGCTCCAATTTGTTGGAACAAATGAGCAAGTTGTAGATGTGTTGACCAAGCCTCTATCTCGTGTAAATTTTGAATACTTTCGAGATAAGATTAGTATATTCCGAAAGGACCTCCCTTGAAAGGGGGAGTGATGATGATGATACTATGGTATCCTGACCAACAATGGGTAGCTTAGTTAGGATTTTATATCCTAAGGGATTGATCATCCCTGGACAGATCCCGAAGGTCCAGTAAGGACTGTTTGTTAGAGTAACTGTGCATGTATATGCCAATTGTGGTCAGTAGTGGTATCTTTGTTAGGATTTTATATCCTAGGGAATCCATTAATTCCTGGGCAGATCCCAAAGGTATGGTAAGTATGGTCTGTCAGAGTACCACGTGGTAGCTTCATTAGGATTTTATATCTTAGGGAATCTTATGATTCCTGGGAAAATTCCAAAGGTCTGTTAAGGACAGTCTGTTAGAGTACCAAAAAATAATTTTGTTACACCTGTCTCATTTTATTGTTGTATGATGATGATGTTGTTGTATCAACCTCATGTTGTTGTTGATGATGTTGTATTAGCCTTGTGTTGTTGTACTAACCTCATGCTATTGATGATGGTGTTGGGGATGTTGTTTCCTTAGCGTTATGCTAATTGATGTTGATGTAGATAATGATGATGATATTATTCCAGCTCCATGCTGTGAATGATGATGTTATTGACGATGAGAAAAACTTATGATGATTTGTAGATATTCCAATCAATTTTCTAGATGCTAATGATGTTGTCTCCCTCTCCCTCTCCTAATGATGTTGTATTGGGTTATGCCAGTAGAATACCCTTCTCGTTAAGGGGGGGTCTTGAAATATTGTTACTTCGAAGAATATTCTAACTATAATTGAGTTATTATCTTATAAATCAAAACCCATTTTGTGGATTGATCATGTAGAGACTTATGTATGACCAAATCCCCTTTTGTGGATTAGTAAAACCATATTCGTATGGTGGTATTTGACAAGTCACCCCCTAGGGTTTATTAAAGTGTCCATTAGAGACCATAGGTTGGACTAGAAGGTACTGAGGTTCATTCTATCCCTATCTAAAATAATGGTCCATGGTAGCCAAAAATGAACCCAAACATGCTCATAGATGAGCCTAGTAGTGGCCTTGGTTGTGATACTGTTTTTACATTGTGCAAAAATGGACATCTTAGAGAACCAATCAATAACCACAAAAACACAATCATGACCATGTTTTTTGGAGGGAAAAAATAACATTTAATCCATGTATATTCACTCTCGGGACTTGTCTGGGGTTAGGACAAGAGTGTGCAACCCTTGCTTCTTGGTGGACAATTTAGCGATGCCACAAGTAATGCACAACCTGCTATACTAGATGATGTCCTATCAAATATTTTTCCTATAGAAATACTTTTGAAGTACTACTACTATATTCTCCACATCGAAGTGCCCTACCACCTAATTGTAATGTTCCTCCAAAATTATCTTTTCATGCTCACCTGAAGGAACATAAAGATGGACTAGATAGCACAATAGTTCATCCTCGAGTTGGAAGTCTAGGAATTGATTTCCTATACTCAATGTCTGATAAGGAGCACTAAACTTGGAGTCATTGTTGTATAATTTTTTCCACCTAGAGGTATCATTCCATAGGATTTAAGAACTGTGGTTAGCACCACAACCGAGGGTTGACTAAGGTAGTCTACAACACGGTTGGTGTTTCCCTTCTTGTAGCTAATTTTCAATTGGAATTGTTGTAGGTATGTGGACCACTTTTGATGGTGATCATTCTATAAATTTCCTTGTGTTTTCATGAATTTCATAGTCTTGTGATCAGTGTGGATGATCATTTCCTTTCCCATAATATAATGCTTCCATTGTTGGCATGATTACACAATGGACTACATATCCTTGTCATAGGTCAAATATATGCGAACACCATCAAATAGTGTTTCACTATGATAGTCCACCTTATTTCCATGCTGAGTGAGTATTGTGCCGATAACATAGTTGGAGGCATCTATATCAATCTCAAATGGTTTTTGTAGGTCTGGAAACGTGAGGACTAATGCAAAGAAAAGGTGGTGTTGTAAATCCTAGAATTCTTTCTATTATGATTCAAATCAGACAAAATTGCATTTAGATCCACCCTTGGTCACTTGAATTAAGGACTACGTGATATGAGAGAACTTCAACATGAACCTACGGTAGAATTTGGCTAGACCTGAGAAGCTTTGGAGCTCTATAAGTGTCATCAGGGTTAGCTAGTCGCAAATGACTTGGATCTTGGTTAGGTCCACATGCAACCCATGTTCATCAATGATGTATCCTAAGTATTGAATTATCTACATGATGAATGAACATTTCTCCATATTGGCGTATAACCTGTGTTTTCGTAGGGTGCTTAGGACCTGCTAAATGTGCTGCAAATGTTTTTCCTAGTTTTGGATAAAGATGAGGATTTCATCCAAATATATGACCACAAAAGAGTTTGTGAATGGACACAAGATATCATCCTCATGATTTTCATTGGAGAATTAGTCAAGTGAAAAGGCATGACCAACTACTCAATTTCAATTGGTACTTGTTGATAGAATGAATTTAGATTAATCCTACTAAACAACTTGGCACACTTAAGTTGATCAAGAAGATCGTCTATCCAATAGATCGATTATTGTTTTTTGAAAATTATTTTGTTCAATGATTTATAATCAATACATAGTCACTATGTATCTCCTTATTTTTTACCAACACAATTGGGATCCCACAAGGTGAGGAGCTTGGGTGAATGTGGCCCTTTCATATGAGTTCATGAATTTGACACTTTATTTTCTCAATCTCTAGAAGGGAGCATTTGTATATTGGACCATTAGGTAAGGGAGCACCAGGTATCAATGCAATGGGATGTTCGACATGAAAGTGAAGAGACACCCCTATAGGTGAAGTGAAGATGTATCTATATTCCTCTACAACTTTTTCCACCTACATTTACTTTGGAGAGAGACCTTGTGCTAAAGACGTGGTGCTCGCAGTGACTTTTTGTTCACCTTTTGACTGAACCATGAAGAGGGAAAAAATTTCAATATGATATATTACCTTTCAACATTGTTTTGTAGAGATTAATGCAATTGCAGTAGTTGGAACTACCTCTGTTACCCTTGAGGGATTACCTCCCAAAGTGACAATTTCACTATGGGGCCAAGATTCATAAATAACATGATGCTTCCACATATAAGATTTTCCTAAAAGAACATTACAAACTTTGAGTGGGGAAACGTCACACAATACCTCATATTTTAAGGGATTGATGTTGTAGGACATGCATCACTTATGGTTGATGTGAAGGTCTTGTCCTTGAATGAAGTAACCGATGATGTATGGTTCGGGGTGAGGCATTGTCGGTGGCTTTAGTATCTTGATTATCTTAGCTGAGATCAAGTTATTTTATCTCTCGCTGTAAAAAATGAAATGTAGTGGGGTCCCCTTCACCCACATCTATGAATGGAATAGGCTCTCCCCCTCCTAAAGATCCTCTGACTCATCTGGTTGGATATTTGTGGTTGTGATGGTATCACTAGGTTCTGCATCAATGATCTTCTTTCCATTATCCTATTTTGAATCAGAGTTCAAGTCAAGGTCCAAATATTTTTATTTAAGCTTCGAAAACAATTGCTATTTCGAGCAACATTCATCAGTGTTGTTCCAGGGGATCTTTTGGAACTCACACCACTTTCTAGTGTCCCTTTGTGACTTCCCATTACCCTTCTTTTCCTGTGTCTTGGATTGGTTGCCTTTAGGATATCTCTCCTTGCTCCATCCCTTGTTATGTGAGTTAGGGTTTCCTTTACCATACTTCTGTTGTATTATATTTTCAAACCCAAGCTCCCTCTTATTCTGCTGCTTGATTTTGACATCATATCGATCAAAAGTTCCTAGTGAGGAGATGTCCAAGAAATCCATGTCTATTTGAATGTATCTATGTCATCCATTATAGTACTTCAAAAAAGGTTCCACTCAGAGTCTCTAATATCTATCTCTGAGCGTGAGGTATGGAATATGTTGGTGTACTCTGACACCATATGGTCTCTCTCCTAATGCAAAGTTGTCCATATCCTATACTGGTCATCATAATTCCCAGCAAGGTAGAATTCCTCCTTGAGGGAATCAATAAAGGCCACCCAAGTGGGTCGTGTCCTGCATTTTATAGACTCATATTGGTTATGTCTCTCCCAGTAACTTTCCCATCAATATTTGACATGGAGAAGGGATTTAAGGAGCATGAAGGTGATCTTTTTTATGTTGGAAATTTTTTGAACAGAGTAGCAACCCTCTAAAAAATTTAACCATCTCTCCAAATAATTTGCATCTATTTGGCCTTGAAATAAAGGGATATCAAATTTAAATTGTACCTTGAAGGGTGTTACACCTTTGAAATGAATTCTTGTTGAAGATACCTTACCCATCATTGACAATCATCGAAGGATATGGGTGAAGTTGTCCATCATCTCATTCCTTTGTCACTCGAGGGATTCCTAGAGAAATATCTTGAAAGGATCTCCTTCTCTATCATATATATTTTCCCTATCCATGGGAGGCCACTTGGGATGGTGAGAGTAGTCATTCCCTAGTGAAACTATCTTGATACCAACTCTCTATACCCTAACCGCATCGGGGACATGCACCGAGAAACAAAAAGGAGTAGATTGCTCTGATACTACTGATCTAGATTATATAGGGAATGGAATGAAATGAACACAATAATATAGCAGAGAGCATTGTAATACAATGGAAACTATACTTCTATTAATGAATAAAATAGTATAATAATGTAGAACACAAACTAGTGAGAATGGTGGTAGCTTATCTTTGAAGAGAGATAGATTTCAGCTACACTTATTCACAAAATCTAGTACAATAGAATGAAAGAAGAGAATTTTAACACAAACCAAGAATCCTAAAGGTTGAAAACTATAAAAATAGGAGGTGAAGCACCAAAAGGTGTTTTAGGTCCCCAAGGTGGTTAGTTACTACATCAATTTCCCATGGGGGGATTTTGCATAAAATCCATTCAGTGCACAAAGTATCTTGCTGGTAAGATATAACTAAGGACTACAATGTTGTGATGTGGCCTTGGTTTGTCGAAGATAAATATGGGCCCTTAAATTTCCTAGAAAACAACATTTAGGGCCTCAAAATAGCCTCATAAGTTTAGGACCTAGAAAATCATAAAAAATCATAACAAAACTGCCAACATGGAGAACCATATTGAGTCAGTGGACAAGGTGGGTGGCCACCAATATACACCTAGATCAAGAAGAGGACAACTAAACCTCTGGGATATTATCCATTTTTTTAATGAAATGCAACAATTGAGATTTTGTTTATTTCCCTAAAGCCAACAAAATGGGCATGAAAATACATCACTTCAAGTTTTGGAGGGTGGAAGCCCCCTCTAGGGATGGAATACACCCTTGAGAAACTATAGACATGGAATAGGTTATACTTCTGACTTTGGAACAATGTCACAAACATCATTCTGCATACTGACATTTCTCCAACCCTACTGGTCAACTGCTCCCTGAATACTGGAACTCTCGAAATTGATGATGCTACATATCAATCCCACGAAGTTTGTAAACTTATTCGAAGGTATCCTCTCCCTCAATGTGATCCTAGAAGCTTCCTTCTCCTAAGAATCCATCAATGTCATCTCGTACCAACTTGGTCTTCTAACAAAAATAGAAGGGGATAACTCCCTCTTCCCCTCTAATGCTTTACTTCCCACACTGGAAGTATGTGAACTCTGCTTATCCTTTGACTATTCATCCTTTGAATCCTATTGCTCCTCATCCTTTGTCACCGGTATCAATCTATGATCCAAGATCCCCTTGGATCTTCTTATAGGTTGGCCTTGCAACTTATATAACCTGCGCTCTTTGAAACCAATTCTCACTATTGTGTCAGGGATAGCTCTCTCTGAACATATGAGTACTTTCCCTGTCTAGAAAGTAACTACAAAACCAATTTCCTCCAAAACTCAAACTGAGAGCAAGTTCTTCTTCCTTTCTGGTACATAAAGCACATCCTAGGTCTCTAACTAATCTCTTGACTCAAGTTAGAACATGATAGTTCCCTTACCCTTCACTGCATACTGGGAATCATCACCAAGCTCCACATGGGTCCTTGAGTCATCCGTTAGAATGTTGAATAGATCCTATGCTTCTAGCTCTAGTTGATTTTATTAAAATAAAATCCCAAGCTCCTTTCCTGGGATAATGGTCCACCTGAGGAAAAATATAATGCAACAAATATCCTACCTCAATATTAGTCCTTCGAACTTGCTTGATTCTATCTCTCTTTCCTCACCTTTACTCTTTTCCTTAGACCATAACCTACACACTTAGATGAAAGCCCTTCTCCACCCACTCTATGAGATCTTACTATATCATTATGGGTGTATTTCTTGTCTACTAAGAAACATCCAACATATACAACTGAGCACCTCTGCTATTTTTTTATGACCCTATAACTGCAACTTCTTGTCTCTCCAGATCTATCTTTTATACCATATTTGTCTATTGTGCCTCCTTCTCCTTTGGAATGATTATATCTCTAGGTTAAATTCCTTCTCCCCCCATGCTAATATCTATGTGAATAAATTCCTTTTTTCCTCTATCTATGAGTCACTCACTCCAAAATATATTTCATACTCTGATCTCTAGATGAATTTCCTTCTTCACCCATCTGAGATCCCCTTGAGTCACTGACCTTTATGGCTCAAGAAATTGAGAAAAATTATGTCTTTGCTCCTAAGTTGATGAATTGGGCACATGAACAAAAGTAATTCTCTTCTCCTATGTGTTCTCATGTGGCTCATATCTCTAGATGGAAGTCCTTCTCCACCTATCTGAGATCTCTTTGATGAAATCCTGGCCTCCTGCTAGTGCTCAACAAGCCACCCTAGATAATTCCTTGCTGAACTACCTCTGTATTGTTGTTTCCAAGAAATCAATCCTTTGATTTCTACCTACTGGTTTATAGATATGCTAAGATGTCCTATGGATCTGTTCTTAGTCCTTCAAGCACCCACCTCAAAACTCTTGATCCCATATATCTACTTATGTAACCCTGGATATGAACTTGATCTCTTCCCTAATCACTCAGATCTCATAGATTTGTCGTTGTGCACTTGATTTCCTCCCAGATAAAACTTGCTCTGATACGATGTTTATTTTTCCTTGAGGATTCAACCGTTGGTATGCTCTGATACCATGTTTATTTTCCAATAGATTCAACCCTTTGTATGCTCTGAGACCACGGTGATATTCCAACGGATTCAACCCTTGGTATGCTCTGATACCATGTTGAAATTTATCCTACTCAACATTAAACAATTATGTCAAAACAAAATCACTTTATCTACTAAAAGTAGAGTTGATTAATCAAATAAACATACAACATAAGCATAAACCAGGAAACCAAATCAAGCACACATAGACACCAATATTTTCAGGTAGAAAACCCTGGAAAAACCTCGGAGTGAAAACCAATGTTGAGAATGATTTTATTATGCTAAAATTAGGGATCCTGTAATAGGGATAATGTCCCACTAAGAGAAATACAACAACAGACTAACCTGCAAGGTATGATCTATTGTACGACTAGTTCTAGCATGCTTTTTGAGGGATACATGATTCACCTTCTTGTGAATGGCATATATACGTGCCAGTGTACATTGTGAACTACGTATCCATAGGGAAAACTTGTACATAAAGCTTTGTATGATCCAACACTCTCATGTGGATTCTTCAAACTAAAACCCACCTATATAAGCCTCTATTCTCTCTTCTCCTTTATTTGATCCCTAAATGGAAGTCCTTCTCCTTCCCCATCCAAGATCTATTTAATTTTTCAAGTGTCTATCAAATTTAATCTTTGGTCCTCTTGAATCATCGTAATTCATGATCCAAGCACTCAAGCAGAGGTATTTATCTACTCCTAAGTGTGACCTTGGAGACTCCACACTAACAAAGGTCCTCCTTTTCTATTTGTGTGAATGTATTTTCCTCCTTCTCCTAGCCTTGCTTTTATAATCATGAGTTACAATCTATTTCTAATCTCACTTGAGATTTAGATTGTATGAAAAGATTTGATGCAGAAGCATCTCTCCACATCAGCCAGCCAGTCAGCCAAACAACCACGTCGAGCGCGTGCATTCAAAGCTGAAGAGAGAGGCAGAGTCCTCATTTAAATCTGAATTGAATGTAATTAAATGTTGTAGGCTGGTGAGCCATAGAGTCGTGCCTTTGTGCAGGCATTAGGTAGATCGACCATTAATGTTTGTATGGCTGAGATCTAGATCCAGATGCTGGACTAGACAGCCTATTCAATGTAATTGAATAGGGTAGGTGGGTTGGAGGGAAGCGCTCTAAGAGCCCCCTCAGGTAAAAGAGATTTGTAGTATCTCATTTGGGTAGTAAGTCGAGAGCGGAGAAAAAGTTGAGTTGTGTGATAGTCTGCGAGTAGAGAGAAGAAGAGAGAAGAGCCAAGACCTTGTTACAGGCCGTGCTCAGGAACACATTGTAAATACAAACATTTGCCATATTTAATACAAAGAGCAGTTTTTCCTGCAATATTCTGTGTTGAATGAATGTCTGTGAGTGTTCCATTGTATGCTGTAGATGTATACTGTAGTTGTGCATTTGCAGGAGTGTGTTTGATTTTAGGTGAAGGTCTTTGAGGCTTCATACTAGGAGGGTGTGACAGAACACTGCAGGTTCTGATAGCCATGCACATAGGATCCATTTATGAATTCTGCGGGTTCAGACAAAGACGTGTTGCAGCACAAGAACTGGAATCAACAACTTAGGGAAGACCTCAAGGTTGTTGAATACCTTGGAAGCAAGGTTGGGTATGAGAGACACAGTTGCAGACAGAAGCTCTGTTGTGAGTTCTGTAGAGCTCTGCCAAGTGGGCATTGAGGATATGCACAGTGGTGCATTTGAAGGAACTTTGTTGTGAGTTCAGGAAGAAGAATCAGAATCATTGAGGATTCTGTGAAGCTCTGCCAGGTGGGCATTGAGCAGGTGTAAGGAGTGCACAGGGGAAGAAATCTGCTGTGAGTTCAGAGAGGAAGAAACAGAATCACTGAAGATTCTGAGAGCTCTGCGAAGTGGGCATTGAGCGAGTGCATAGGTGCACAGAAGAAGTACAGAACCGTTGGAAGTTCTGAGAGGATACTCTGCCAGGAGGGCATTGAGATATTGTGTAGACATGCGCAAGAGAAGAGAACTCTTTGAGTTCTGGAAGTTAGAGGAAGAATCCACTGAAGGATCTTCACAGGGTTGTTGAACACCTTGAAAGGCTCAGGAAGAGGTTGCATGAGGCAGAGGATAGCCAGGAGGGCATACATATTTCTCCATCTGTAGGAGAAAGGAAGAAAGGATAAAATCCATTAGGGGTATGAGCGTGTGAGAAGCTTAGGAGAGACAACACTGTGTGTGCGTAAGGACCCTGCAGAGGTGCAGGAGTTGAAGAATCCTTCAAGGATTCGAAAGGAGCAAAGCTCAGGAGGAACGACGTCAAGGAGAACGCACAGTCGAGAACTTAGAGTTGAGAGCTCGCAGAGGTGAGAGGAAGACAAAGGTTAGAGCCTTTGAGAACTTGGAATTCCTCCAAGTGCGGGAAGAAAGTGTGCAAGCTTAGTAGGGAGCACAGTAGCTGTCAGATCGGCTAGAGAAGAAGATTTGGACCATTGGTTTCTACGTTCGGGAGGAGTTCAGGAGAAGCCTATAGAAGGGAGAGATCGTGAGCCGTAGGATATCATTCAGAAATTTCGTTAGCTGTTAGATCGGACAGGAGGTGCACGGGGTTTAACCCTTCTCACGCCAAGGTGAAAGTCCTGAAAGAGTTGGCTTATAGGGATATCGACACTCGAAATATCGAGATTCTCGAGGTTGAGAAAGTCGAGACACTTCAAGTCTCGAAATAGCGAGAAACGATCTGAGCCGTCCGGTAGCGGAGACACGTGGGGGAGATCGAGGCGTCAGGAGTCGGGATATCGACATTCTCGTGGACAAGAGATCGGGTAAGTCCACCTTGAAAACCCCGACACAAATCTGAGCCATCTGTCAGAGAGAGGACGCGTGTCACGCTATCGTCCATTCCAGAGATTCAGGCACTAGACATCAGGATATCGACACTCAGGAAATTAGAGTTTCTGAGGTCGTGAAAGTCAGGACATCAGAAGTCTCGAAACCGTGAGGAGGAATATGAACCGTCCATTCTTGGGACGCGTGGAAGTAATCAGAGCCATCAGGGAAAGGCCCGACAAGAAGTCGTCTATAGACATTTTGGTCATCGGGATATCGAGAATCCTGGTGACAAGAGGTTTGGGCATTTTGGAATTGCGAAGTCTAAAACCACGACAAGGAGGAAAGCGCCATTGGGGGAGCCAACTGTCATCATATCGAAGAATCGGGATTCGAGGGATCGGCAATCCCGTGGGAAAATGTTTTTCAACATTTGAAACCCTGAAGCCCCGATAGGTGGTATGACTGCGGTCATATAGAGGGAGGTTGTATGGACCCAAAAGGTCTATCCCTGGGGACTAGTGGAAGCTGACGTCGTATCGGGATATCGGGGATTCCGAGGACAAAATGTTTATGCATTTTGACATTGCGATGTTCGAAACCCCGATGGGAGACAAGGCTATGGTCTTGTGAGATAGTGGTCATGTAGGCTAGGAGTCTAGACTGGAGGGCTAACGGAAGTTGGAGCACATCAGGATTTTGAAGTCCAAAACCCCAAAAGAAGGATAAGGTTACGGTCTTATGAATTAGCGGTCACATGGACCAGAGCATAGCCAGGAGGGCTAACGCGTAAGGGCGCGTATCGGTGAAATTGCTCATCAGAGATCGGGGATTCAAGAGCACAAGAGCTCTTGACGTTGGGGATCACGAAACCCTGAAAACTTGAAATTGTCATCAGGGAAAGAGCGCGGTCATGTACAAAAGGCCGTGCAGGTGAAGAAAGGACCCGTGGATCGGGTTTCATCAAAGATTCCAGCAGGGAATTGGAAGAGTCATTTCGACTCATGAAATAATTGATCGATTTTATGAGCAGGAGAGCATGACGAGGTGGTGTGGTCGCATGTCTACTGCATCAAGTGGTATCAGAGCTGATTCTTGTCTGTATATTTCAGGCAAGAGAGACATAAGAGATAAAAGAGCACTCTGATACACATCAAGTGGTATCAGGGCTAGAACTTTGTTTGTATATTTCAAGTAGAGGGAGAAGGTAAGGGAAGACAGAGCACTGGAAATTCTGTGGTGGTTGTTTGCAGGTAGGCAAGCAACAATTGAGAAAGCAGTCAGGGAGACTGTAGGAGAATGAAGCTGGTAACACTCTTGGTGAAGAGTGACAGTAACAGGTTTGCTAGGAAAGCAGACAGAGACATCACCATGGTTACTGAAGGCCATAGGCATGTTGGGAAGAAAAGCAAAGTAGAAAAGCTTGCAGAAATGGATAAAGAGATCTATGAATTAAGGGCAAACATAGAGAATCTCAAACTGTGGATGCGGCAGGATAAGAGGTCGATATGGATGCATGAATGGCCCATGAGGAAGCCAAAGGAAAAATGGCCAGTCAAGGAGTTGATGGTCAGAGGGCAGCGTAGGCTGTTAAAAAGATGGTTGAGGTATGCTGAAAACCTCAATGGACCAGAAGAAGAAATGGTTCAGATATGTGAACCGGAGACTGGAAAATTTCTCGGTGAAGAGAATGAATTGGGATCATTTGAGGATCTCAAGAACTGCCACGAGGGCAGAGAAGAAATTCTAGATTTCCAGGTGGGCAACGAATTGAGATCACTGCGGGATATCAGAGATTGTCAGGAGGACAGCCAAGGAATTTCACATTGCCAGCTGGGCAATGATATGAGGTCACTGCGAGATCTCGAAGACTGCCAGGAGGGCAGCGGAAGCATCTCATATTGCCAGGTGGGCAAAGATGAGCATTTGAGATTGTCTGAAAGTCTCATGGACTCAGAGGTGAGTTCAATTCAGTAAGGGTTGTTGATGAAGATGGGATTGGTTGATCTCATAATCTGCCAGGAGAGCAACGGAAGCATCCCATATTGCCAGGTGGGTAGGGATGAGTAGATGAGACTATCTGTGGGTCTCATGAACTCGAAAGTGAGTTGGAATCATCCTGAGGAGCTGACAGAGTAGATGAATTCAGAAGTGGATTTAGGTCAGCAGGTGCAGCTGACAAAGGAGGAAGATCAGGATAACATTCTGATGATTGGGGGAATTGGAGTATTCCTACCACTTGCCCAAGAGGAGGCAAAAATCTGTGTTGCAGATGCAGCAACAACAACAGAACAGTCAGCTGTGACTGTCAGGAAAGAAGAGGGATTGGAGAAGATATCTAAAGCTGCCCAAGCAGATGAAGAAGAAAATGAGCATTCTGAGGAATGGCTCGACATATTCATCCAGGAAGCTGAGGAAGTTATAGCACTGAAGCTGACAACAGAATAAGCAGGAGAGGATGATGAGCATTCTGAGGAATGGCTCAGTATTTTTAGCCAGGGAACTGAAAAGACTACAACATGGGAGTTTGCAGCAGAAGACGAAGAAGAGGCAGACAACATTTTATTTTTTGATCTGTGGGAACAAATTGAAGCCCTAGAAGAGAGGGTGAAAGTGCATAGCGTGCACATCCAATAGGTGAAGTTGGAAACTGATGAAGAAGGCATGGGAGATCATGGTGATCTGCACATGAGCAGAAAATTTTTACAGCTGAGGAGACTGCATGAACAGAGCCAGCCACTGGAGCAGTTGGACGAAGTGATCGAAGAGATCATGGAGCTGATGATCCGATCAACAGAGACTGCCAGCGAGGAGAGGTTGGGCAGAAAGAAGCAGCAGTAGCAACAACGCAGAAGCAACAACAACAACAAGATGGAGCAGATGAACAGCTCCAGAGGATGATTTGGGATCCAGGGGGGATTCCCACAGCTGAGATGGGAATCTCATGAGCAGGAGCTCATGAATTTTGTAGCTGAGGAGTTTGATGCAGGAGAATCTCTCCACGTCATCCAACCAGCCAGCCAGCCATGTCAAGCGCGTGCATTCAAAGCTGAAGAGAGAGGCGCACTCCTCATTTAAATCTGAATTGAATGTAATTAAATGTTGTAGGCTGGTGAGCCATAGAGCCATGCCTTTGTGCAGGCATTAGGTATATTGGCCATTAATGTTTGTATGGATGAGATCTAGATCCATATGCTGGACTAGACAACCCATTCAATGTAATAGGGTAGGTAAGTTGGAGGGAAGCGCTCTAAGAGCCCCCTCAGGTAAAAGAGATTTGTAGTATCTCATTTGGGTAGTAAGTCGAGAGTGGAGAAAAAGTTGAGTTGTGTGATAGTCTGCGAGTAGAGAGCAGAAGAGAGAAGAGCTAAGACCTTGTTACAGGCCGTGCTCAGGAACACATTGTAAATACAGGCATTTGCCAATACAAAGAGCAATTTTTCCTGCAATATTCTGTGTTGAATGAATGTCTGTGAGTGTTCCATTCTATGCTGTAGATGTATACTGTAGTTGTGCATTTGCAGGAGTGTGTTTGATTTCAGGTGAAGGTCATTGAGGCTTCATACCAGAAGGGTGTGACAGAACAATGCGGGTTCTGATAGCCGTGCACAGAGGATGCATTTCTGAATTCTGTGGGTTCAGACAAAGACATGATGCGGCACAAGAACTAGAATCAACAACTCAGGGAAGACCTCAAGGTTGATGAATACCTTGGAGGCAAGGCTGGGTATGAGAGACAAAGTTGCAGACAGAATCTCTGTTGTGAGTTCTGTAGAGCTCTGCCAAGTGGGCATTGAGCATATGCACAGTGGTGCATTTGAAGGAACTCTGTTGTGAGTTCAGGAAGAAGAATCAGAATCACTGAGGATTATGTGAAGCTCTGCCAAGTGGGCATTGAGCAAGTGCAAGGAGTGCACAGGGGAAGAACTCAGTTGTGAGTTCATAGAGGAAGAAATAGAATCACTGAAGATTCTGAGAGCTCTGCCAGGTGGGCATTGAGCGAGTGCATAGGTGCACAGAAGAAGTATAGAACCATTGGAAGTTCTGAGAGGATACTCTGCCAGGAGGGCATTGAGATATCGTGCAAACATGCACAGGAGAAGAGAACTCTTTGAGTTCTGGAAGTTAGAGGAAGAATCCACTGAAGGATCTTCACAGGGTTGCTGAACACCCTGAAAGGCTCAGCAAGAGGTTGCTTGAGGCAGAGGATAGCCAAGAGGGCATCCATATTTCTCCATCTATAGGAGAAAGGAAGAAAGGATAAAATCCCTTAGGGGTTTGAGCGTGTGAGAAGCTCAAGAGAGACAACACTGTGTGTGTGTAAGGACCCTGTAGAGGCGTAGGAGTTGAAGAATTATTCGAGGATTAAAAAAGAGAAAAGCTCAGGAGGAACAACGTCAAGGAGAACGTGCAGTCGAGAACTCAGAGTTGAGAGCTCGCAGAGGTGAGAGGAAGACAAAGTTCAGAGCCTTTGAGAACTTGGAATTCCTCCAAGTGCGGGAAGAAAGTGTGCAAGCTCAGTAGGGAGCATAGTAGCCGTCAGATCGGCTAGAGAAGAAGATCTGGACCGTTGGTTTCTACGTCCGGGAGGATTTCAGGAGAAGCCTACAGAAGGGAGAGATCATGAGCCGTAGGATCTCATTCAGAAATCTTGTCAGACGTCAGATCAGACAGGAGGTGCACAGGGTTTAACCCTTCTCACGCCAAGGTGAAAGTCCTGAAAGAGTTGGCTTATCGGGATATTGGCACTGGGGATATTGGGATTCTCGAGGTCGATAAAGTCGAGACACTTCAAGTCTCAAAATAGTGAGAAACGATCTGATCCATCCTGTAGCGGAGATCGAGGCGTCGGGAGTCAGGATATTGACATTCCCGTGGATAGGAGATCGAGTAAATCCACCTTGAAAACCCTGACACAAATCTGAGTTGTCCGTCAGAGAGTGGACGCGTGTCACGCAATCGTCCATTCCGGAGATCCGGGCACTAGACATCGGGATATCGGCACTCGGGAAATCGGAGTTCCTGAGGTCATGAAAGTTGGGACATCAGAAGTCTCGAAACCGCGAGGAGGAATCTGAACCGTCCATTCTTGGGACGCATGAAAGTAATCAGAGCCATCGGGGAAAGGCCCGACAGGAAGTCGTCTATCGACATTTTGGTCATCAGGATATCGGGAATCCTGGTGACAAGAGGTTTGGGCATTTCGGAATTGCAAAGTCCGAAACCCCAATAAGGAGGAAAGTGCCATTGGGGGAGCCAGTTGTCAGCATATCGGAGAATCGGGATTCGAGGGATCGGCAATCCCGTGGGCAAATGTTTTTCAGCATTTGAAACCCCGAAGCCCCGATAGGTGGTATGACTGTGGTCATATAGAGGGAGGTCATATGGACCCAAAAGGGGTAGCCCAGGGGACTAGCGAAAGTTGACGTCATATCGGGATATCGGGGATTCTAAGGACAAAATGTTTATGCATTTCGACATTGCGATGTTCGAAACCCCGATGGGAGACAAGGCTGCGGTCTTGTGAGATAGTGGTCATGTGGGCTAGGAGTCTAGCCTGGAGGGCTAACGGAAGTTGGAGCACATCGGTATTTTGAAGTCCAAAACCCCGAAAGAAGGATAAGGCTGCAGTCTTATGAATTAGCGGTCACATGGACAAGAGCATAGCTAGGAGGGCTAACGCGTAAGGGCATGTATCGGTGAAATTGCTCATAAGAGATCGGGGATTCAAGAGGACATGAACTCTTGACATCAGGGATCATGAAACCCTGAAAACCTGAAATTGTCATCAGAGAGAGAGCCCAGTCATGTGCAGAAGGCGGTGCGGGTGAAGAAAGGACTTGTGGATCGGGTTTCATCAGAGATTCCAGCAAGGAATCGGAAGAGCTGCTTCGGCTCATGAAATAATTGATCTATCCTGTGAGGAGGAGAGCACAACGAGGTGGTGTGGTCGCGTGTCTACTGCATCAAGTGGGGTCTTAGCTCTTCTCTTTTTCTCTCTACTCGCAGATTCTATCTCAACTTCTCTGACTTACTACTAAAATGAGATACTACAAATCTCTTTTACCTGAGGGGGCTCTTAGAGCGCTTCCCTCCAACCTACCTACCCTATTCAATTACATTGAATGGGCTGTCTAGTCCAGCATCTGGATCTAGATCTCAGCCATACAAACATTAATGGCCGATCTACCTAATGCCTGCACAAAGGCACGGCTCTATGGCTCACCAGCCTACAACATTTAATTACATTCAATTCAGATTTAAATGAGGACTGCGCCTCTCTCTTCAACTTTGAATGCATGCGCTCGACATGGCTAGCTGGCTGACGTGGAGAGATGCTCCTGCATCAAGATTGCATGCTAAGATTACATGCTAAGTACTTTTAGCACTTTCCTTAAATAACTCAACTAATTAAATACATAATTAATTAATAAAATCAATTTACTTTAATAATTAATTAAATTAAATTAAATTCAAGAGAAAAATAATTTGGACAATTTCCACATGTTTAGACACATAGACCTCTGTGGAAATACCTGTCTGATACTACCACTAACATCAACAATACATATAATGATTATCCCCACTACTTCTTGTAGAATTGTTATAGTCCATAGTATACTTAAAAATAAAGGAAAGTGTACCACATCATTACATGATCCAACACACGTTCTTAATATTTATACTTTGTAAATGATAAATTTAACAAAATAATCCCAAAGAACCAAACAATATGATATGTTATAAGATCAAGCATACAATGATATACTTTAAAAGAAAACATCAACTCAAATTGGGAAACAATGTTGACAAAATTATTGATAAAAAACTATAAATAGAATACAAAACATTTGTTACAATATCTCTATTACTATACTTAAGACTCAAAGACTCCAATCAAACATTACACAACTGAATTCCAATTCCAATTATATATGAGTACATTTTTTCCATCAAACAAAACAACAACAATATATAAATTTCATAATCTCAAGTATAATCGATAAAACATTATTTTATAAAAAATTTTGAAACCAAACTAACATAATATGTTATAAATATATTTATATCAATGATTTCTATCAAAAACTATTATTCATGAGAAAACCTCGATGAACTTAGCTTTTCATATATAAATATAAATATATGTAATAAAATTGTCAAATTATATT
>JZKD02S1735998.1:369007-385162 GCA_000966675.3 Picea glauca | reverse complement strand
TTAAATGTCTAAACATCAAATCTATTATATATGTTCATTTGACATTTAAATGCATGTTTTAATGGTTGAGATTATTTCTTTCATCAACAAGTTAAATGGGATATTATGGTGCTCATAATTAGTTATAGAGGTGGTGAAAAGAAAGGCCAAAGAGTGGATTTAATAGGAGTTGTAGAGCTTAAACTTAGAGAAAAACCAACAAAAAATTCTAGATGAAAACATTGATGGGGAAGTAACTAGGAAAAACACATACTACCTCAACTAAGCTCCACCATTCATCAAAAAAAAGGCATAAGCGAGAAAACTCCACTCCCCATGACTTTAAATGGTGTAATGTATTTGCAATGAATGATCAATACACCAATATACCAATAGATAAGTGGTCCACTTATACTCAACATAATAGAAACCAAATTTCAATGCTAAATCATTGTAACAATGGTGAATAATCATTATTGATGCCAATATTTCTTGTAATTCAAACAAATAATATAACATTTACTATATCACTAGAACTAAAACATAGATTTAATGCTTAAGGATTACATCATGATCCATCAACCATCAAAACATTAATCATCACATAATTGTGCCCACACCAACACCAACAAAGTTGACACTTTGATGGTTAATAGCATGTACTTTGACCAAATCACAAACACATAGATACATTATATAACCATGTGTACACATTAAAATGTTAATATAAAAAAAAAAAAAAAAACACATAAATAATCAAGTTAACACTTAGCACATAAAAGGCCCTAATTGTTTAACACACTTTTATTTTCCCTTTTCTTTACGTAATACACGAATATATGTATTAAAATGATTAAAGACAAATAAATGATATATATATATATAATAAAGGATAAATGCTATTGAGTAATGATTAGTTCCTGATATTCTTGCTATAATGTATCTCTATTACTGAATGCATACATTTAATTCCCTTGGCTACAACATTTCGGTTCCATTTTCAGTTGTGATAACGAACTTGGGTTGAAGAGGATGGTGAATGCATGGAAAGTAATGACACGACTTTGGGATAATGATGGCCTTGAGAAAAAATCGATAAATATGCTGTGCAAATGTATCAATGTTATTATTAGTGGCATTATCTTTTACACCGATATGATATATTTATATTTATAGTGGAGAAAATTTGACATCAATTATTTTTATATTAAGTTGAAATATTGTTGGAAGTGTAATTACTCATGCCTCTTGTTGATGAAAAAAAAGTTGAAATATTGTTGGAAGTGTAATTACTCATGCCTTTTGTTGATGAAATAAAAAAGGTAATGTTGTAGCTATGATTTCATCCAAAATCAGTTTTTTGTTATATATATATATAAAATTGAAACATGAAAAAAAGAAAGTGAAATAAAATATTTTTGTTTTTTAATGTAATGGCAAGTTGCCTTCCATTGTTAACTATCTAATGGGGTGTTTTTTATTTAAAGTTCTTGTATATGATTATGAGGATGGGAGACCAAGTTCCATAAGCCCTGATATTCCATTAAACATCACCGAGCTATTGTGCTTCTGTTTGCTACACCATTCCTATATAATAAAGTACTACTTTTGCAAAATAATGTTATATGGAAGGTTTTATGCTTAACTGAGAGAAAATAAAATACATTATTGTTTCCGTTGTATGATTTATAAGAACAATACTATCTTGAAATCATGCTTCATGTTGGAACTGCTTCCGTACCTCTTTGTGGGACATCATTAATCTGTGCACTTTTAGATGCTTTAATTAAGGGCAAACTATATTCTGATTTTGTGCAGGAACATTTGGGCCCAAGTAGTTATCTAGAAACACCAACGGATATATTTGATTATTTAAAAGGTTGTAAGTTTCTCCCAAAGCTTAATAATGAATTGTTGGATGAGCGAAATTCCACATACAAGGATCGCTTTAGTAGTCTTAAAATCTTGGTTCTCATTATGTTTTAGCATCGGGATTCAGATGCATATGAGACATTAAACATATTTATTGTATGTGCATAAAGTCTAGCATTGAATGTGATAGATATTTTGGTGGTTTCTCGTATCCCTAACAAATATAGCAATGTGACAACATGAGAACATTTGCGTGAATGATTGAAGTTAAGGAATGTGAGGTATGGACAAAAGTGCTTGAACAAGTATTGCCACAAGGGTGGAACCAGGGTTCAATGCTTCAACAACGCACCAACAAAACCCTAACTACTGGCTCTTTTGGCAACACCTGTGAAGCAGATGAAGTCTCACCCGAGGTAGAGGCAGGGGGGGTTACAGAACTCAAGTGTCTATAACCAAGTTGGGACACAAATTTGTGATTACCACACTTAGCAGAGCATTAGACAACAATATGCATTAGTTCTTGAGTCTCATTCACATCGCAGATTAAACCCTTATTACAGAACAACGCAGTAACAACAAAGATCAAGCACTTTCAGTCACTTGGCATATAACATTAGTTTAGATCTAGAATTCATTTACCTTTAATACCATTGAGCAGTAAGCAACAACATCAAATGCATTCATCATACATTATAAAAACAACACTAAGTAGATAAACAACATAATTCACATCACACAAAGCACATCAAGACACAGGATATACGTGGTTCACCCCAGTGTGGGGCTACGTCCACCAACGACTTCTTATTATTTATTAGTATTCAATCTTCTTACATTCATCTGCTCCAGTGCACAAATCCACAGAGCCAAACTCCGTAGAGGACAGTAGATCTGTGCGTTGCACACCAGATCCTCCTTCTCGAAATCAGGTCGAGGCACAACACCAACTCCTTATTAGCACCGAGCCTTACTCTACACAGTTAGTTTTCACAAAACAAATTGCAACTTCTTGCACTTAGCTTTGCAAACCTTAGCATATTCCTGCACTAAGCCACATTAACACTTACAACATATTATGCACATAGCCCACCAACCAGGCTTCTTACATCGCTTAGCTACTTATTTATACATTTACAAAAAGGACTAATCATGGGTAAACACATGGGCCAACATCCCATAACCCATTACATAAACCCTATTAAACCCTTTGCTGGGTCCACAAGCCCGCAAAATAAGTGATATCCCGCGATCTCAGCTCCGCCTGGGTGCTCCATCTTTGACCAGCCTATCGAAGTCCCAAAAGTGGTCAAACATGACCAATGTTTCCTCAACACTTGGTCAAGGGTGAATAGGCCCCCAACACTCACCTGTGACTTGTCTTGAGTCACTCAGATCTGGGCAGTACTTCTTTGAAGGCCTCGAGCTACCTCGACTTGCTGGTTTGCCAAGGCTTCCTGCTTGACGAACTCCTGAATCACTTGTTCTATAACAAGCCCTTCCAGGCATTGTTACATTGTCGTAACCACTTGGTCTAGTTGGGAGCCTTCTCCTTCAATCTCTGCAAAAATCGTGCAGGCTTCATCCTGCACCGACTATAGTCTCTATGTAACTTCCATGAATCTGCTCTAGATGGCAGTAATCTGTTGTTGGAGTGCACACTTCTCCTATGATCTCTTCATTATCTTGACTGTAGTGAGTAGCTTCATCTATGCCTGCATGGTGGATGTCTTCTACTGCGCCTCCTGTAGCTGTTCTTCCAGTTTCCTCAGCTTCGGATCTTCTACGAGGTGTTCATAGATTTGAGCACTTCAATCACTCAACTACTTACATTCTGAGGCAAGGGTCCTGATCCTTCCAACTAAGCTCTTGGCGTCTTCCTCCCTTTGATCATGCACTTCTTGCGGAGTGATTGACACTGCTTGGATATCTAACTCCATTATCCTTGCTTGAGGCTACTGAATGGCCTCAACGAGCTTCCCCACTTGCATCTCGACTGACTCGAGTTCCTCCTGTACCAAGCCCGACACAGAAAGAAGTGATTTAGTCATCGCTTCTTTGAATGTAGTCTTCTCTGTGAGTAGTAGGTATTTTTCTTTATGTATCTTTGCATTGTCCTCCTCGAACATCTCCCTAATTTCATATTTCTCCTTCTTGTAGGCGATTGCATAGGACTACACAAATCATAGTTTCTCCATGACCTCCTCCTTTTCTTCCTTCAAGGATTTTGTAGCCTTCTCCTTCTCTTCATGGACTCGACAAAGTTGAGCCTCTGTTGCATCTGCTAGTCTTCGTAGTTGAGCGGGCTCGTCACCCAATTCTACAATCTTCGACGAAGAAGGTGCAGTAGGTACTGTGCAGCTCGAATGGATGGCTTGTTGTATCTCCTTCAACTCCTTCTTGATTCTTTCATACAACATCTCCTTCTTTGCTCCATATCATTGTAAGATATCCTCTAAAGAATTCTCCATGACTACGATGATTAGATCGACGTCTTCCTCTGTGAGCGTGGCCTTCATCTTGGGCTTACTGGCGCATGTCTTCTTTCTTGCTGAGGTTTTCTGCAGAGAAACCTTCCTCTTGTTCGATATTTCATCCTCAGTAGGGAGATCCTTTGGCAATGTAACTTCACCTTTTCCTTTCTTTTCTCCATCTTCCGCTCCTCCTTCTTCATTTAATTCATCTCCTCCTCCTCCTGCGGGCGAGTCAGGCCCACTTTCCTCTGAGGCATTGTCCTCCTCATCAGACTCTATGTTTTGCACTTCCTCCTTTTTCTTATTCTTCTTCACGCTAATTTGTCTGTCATGCTCGACCCGGGTGACCAAGGGGCTTCCTATGATGTCAGGGTCGGAGAGTTCTGCATATTCAATCGGTACAAGGAACTCCGCCACCCAGTCTTTGGTGATCTCCTCCATGTCTTCCTCGGTCAGCTTATAATAGGATTGTAATTCCTCCTTGATCTCATCCCTGCATGCAGTGATATAGATAAAGTGTCAATCTACGGGGAACTTCGCTAGTGGTATGTCCTAGTGCAATGTGGTTGGTGTCATGTGTGGAAATGCCTTAATATCACGCTTCAGTTGCTGGTAGTAGGCATGGAACACAACGTTCGACTTCCACTGCTTCGACATATCATTTGTATACCACAAGGTGGATAACCTCGCAGCCAATTGCTCCGATGGCTCAACTTCTGGAAATGTCACTCCTTCCGGCATCTACTAAGAGACAAATGCGATTAATACAAGTAACCAACTAAAATGGAATTTATACCCATGATCTTGCACTTCGTGACAGTCTTTCTCAAGATCGTTGACGAGGTAACTCGCCCAGTTCATTTGCATACCCTACATGCACTTCCTAGGGAGGTCCACTATGAACTCAGTGACTATGTTGGATGGTTCTTTTTGATGAGCTTGCCAGCTATAAGTTGGCAAGATAGGTGCACTGTGCCATCCTGGATGGAGGCTACCTTGTAGCCTTGCTTTCCCTTTTCTACATCGCCATAATCCTCCTTTATGCACTGTGCCAGGGAGTAATCTAAAGTCTTCCCTGGTTAGAACTGCTGAGGGTTTGTTCCCTGCATGTTCAGTCCTATAATCAAGTGGATCAATGATGGAACCACAATAATGCACCTATCGAGCCACATATATCCTCCATGATAACACAACAAGAGGATTTTAACGCAAGCGTTAACCTCCTAATGTTAGCCAAAGTGAGGAATCTTCATTACATTCAATATCATTGACTGTGCGAGCTCCTTAATCCACGACTGAGAGACTATGCGCAACCTTCCCAGTCGTCTTCATCAAATACCTATGGGGCACGAGAATGGCATATTTCTTTATGTCGCTGAGATTAAAGTTGTTGTTCTTCAAAGCTGGGATCTGTCCCAACTGGGGTTCAACTATGTGTATCCCCTTTGGGATGTACGCAGTGATCAACGTGTACTCAAATTTGTGTGGGATACTTTCATGGTTAACCGCGCCAACCAAAGGTGATATATAATCTGACAAGATCAACATGATCTGCTTCACGTTAGCCAGATCGTCGCGGTGCTTGCTTCACTTCTCAGTAGCATGGCTAGAACAATGTCCAGTCGAGGGGGATACTTGAAATCCCCCAGTCAACGATGCCTGTATTCCTACAGACATAACTCTCTTAGCCATGAGCTCCACGAGAATCTCCTCCATAGACTTCTCTAACGCGCTAGGTTCACCCAACATTCACACTTGTAACCAAATAGACCGGGTAGGCAAACAGACAAGGGAGGTAATCAAACGAATGGTGAGGTCTAGAAATCATAGCGTGATATACAATCGATTCTATGTTAGCTTGGATAATCATGGGTGGCAAAAATTGGTCCTGGCAGAGTGTCTGACAGGTTAAATAAGCAAGCATCGTAACAAATTCCTCCAATGGTCAGGAATGCATCGATCAATGCGAATTTGTCCATTATGGCACGGTCTCAATGGTCCATACGCTCATAACTACGTTTTATAGACGTTCTGGGGTGTCATTATAACGGTCGGGATGCCTCCAACGGTCATATAGCTTCGTCGTGGCGAAGTCCCATTCTGCGTGATTCTGTTGTCCAGCGAGGTTCAGGGCCTGCAAGCCTGCCTCCTGCGAAGCTTTCTCTACAACTTCATGTAGTTTTTCTAATTTGGCTTTCTTCATACTGATATTTCTTTCCTTCTTTCCTGTGATCTGAGTCTCTAGATTCCTCTTTCCATTCTTATTCTTATCTTCTCTTAGCATAGTATCTTCGCACTGCTGATGTTCTTTCAAAGAATTCAAAGGTAATACCTCTTCTCTTATTAACTCCAGGGTAGGTATTCTTATTTCTTGCATGGGTAGGTCCTTCAAACCTTTTTGCGTTCTTTCAACCTCGACAACTAATTCTCTTGCTCTGTGTTGCTTTGACTTATCCTCTTTTTTTTCTATTAGTCTTTCTATTTTTCTGGTTATGAGGTCACTTAGTTCTTTCTTTTTCTGTTCTGTAGCTTCCTCCTCTGCTTTCCTTCTGATATGATCCTTCTCAATCCAAGTCTTTCCTAAAAAAAGTGGAAAAGGGGCGTTGTTCTCAACAAATTTAATGACTTCAAATTCTTCTTTAGTCGATGTTTCATGAGAAATCATAGGTATATTAGTAACTCTTCTGCATAGAGTTATCATCTTTTCTTTAAACAAGCCTATCCTTCCCAATGAAGGTATCATAGAAAGCTTTCCCAAAATTTCCCAAGTGCTTTCTGGCATAATATTCATGTGTGTTCCTTCATCCAATACACAGTCTATGTCGAAGTCTTCTATTCTTGTAACTATGCATTGTTTTTCTTTCAGGATCTCTGGTAAACTGATGTCTTTGCGATCATCCATTACTTCTTTTAACTGTACTAACATAGCCTCTGACTCTTTCTCTTTATGATTCTCTAACATATCCTTAGTATTTTGACCTTCTTTATAGTTTTCTTGTATGATGTTCATCTTTTCAACTTTAGAAATCATCCTTGGGAAATCCCCAACGTCATGACCAATAGCTTTACAACAAAGAAAAATAGCACTTGTACCAGGGAATTCCTTAACAAGATGTCCCAATCTTCTGCAATTATAATATAGTGTCAATCCTCACTTTCTTTTAAATGATCCCCAACCTCTTTTTTACTGTGCACTAGGATCATAGTGTTGGACCTACAATCTACAAAAAATATTTCTAGGTTCCTGCATCCACTTATTAGTCCAAAAATCTTTCTATGCATAGGAATAAAATATATTTCTCTATTCAGATCAATTCTTTCCTCTAACTGTGACCTACCATTCAGAGTAGGACAAAACCTATCAAACATACCTAGATTCATGTTTTCGAAGAAAACATTTCCACTTATCTTACCTTTACTAGAGCACAAAGCTTTAGGATCTTACCTCTTTTCTTTAGATCAGTTTTTTTTCTTAGAAAAGAGCCTCACAAGTCAAGTAGAATACTACGCACTATGGCAACAGATCTATGCATAGAGCGTTCCCTTTTCTTCAGTTCCCAACAATCATAGTTTTAGGTCCCGACAACAAAACCATTTGTTGGCACAGGGACAGACCCAGGGTTTAACGCTTCAACAACGCACCAACAAAACCCTAACTATCGGCCCTTTCAGCAACACCTGCGAAGTAGATGAAGTCTCACCCGAGGTAGAGGCAGGGGGGTTACAAGACTCAAGTGTCTGTAACCAAGATGGGGCACAGATCTGTGATTACCACACTTAGCAGAGAACTAGACAACAATATGCATTAGTTATTGAGTCTCATTCACATCGCAAATTAAACCCTCATTACAGAACAACATAGTAACAACAAAGATCAAGCACTTTCAATCACTTGGCATATAACATTAGTTTAGATATAATATTCATTTACCTTTAATACCATTGAGCACTAAGCAACAACATCAAATGCATTCATCATACATTATAACAACAACATTAAGTAGATAAACAACATAATTCACATCGCACAAAGAACATCAAGACAGAGGATATACATGGTTCACCCCAATGTGGGGATACATCCACCAATGACTTCTTCTTCTTTATTAGTCTTCAATCTTCTTACATTCATCTTCTCCTGTGCACAAATCCACAGAGCCAAACTCCATAGAGGACAATAGATTTGCGCATTGCGCACCATATCCTCCTTCCCAAAATCAGGTTGAGGCATAGAGCTAACTCCTTATTAGCATAGAGCCTTACTCTACACAATTAGTTTTCAAAAAGAAACTTACAGTTTCTTGCACTTAGCTCTGCAAGCCTTAGCATATTTTTGCACTAAGCCACATTAACACTTACAACATATTATGCACATAGCCCACCATCCAGGCTTCTTACATCGCTTAGCTACATATTTATACATTTACAAAAAGTCCTAATCATGGTTAAAACCATGGGACGGCATTCCATAACCCATTACATAAACCCTAGTAAACCCTTTGTTGGTTCCACAAGCCCGCAAAATAAGTGAGATCCTGTGATCTCAGCTCCACCTAGGCGCTCCATCTTCGACCAGCCTGTCAAAGTCCCAAAAGTGGTCAAACACAACCAATGTTTCCTCAACACTTGGTCAAGGGCCAACAACAAGTTGGCTGAAGAAGAGCACAACACATCATCTTTTAGGACTAGAAGTTGCAACATTTTAGCATTTTCAGGAATGAAAGAGACAAAATGAAAGTCGCACAACCATCTGCAATATTCTAGTTTTGTTGTGATACATGGAGTTATCAACACAACCCACCTTTACATTTATGGCTATAAAAAAATAAAAATAAAAATAAAAAAAGAATAGACAAAATATTTCCATTCATATTATTGACGTTTGTTTCATATTCATATTTCCATATCCAGAAGTTTGTATGTAAAGTTTGGTCTCTATGAGTCATTAGTGTAAAAAATGTATATGAAATATTGAACTTGTAAGAGAGTTACATGAAGTAAATAGTGGAATTTAGTCGAAAGTCTAAAGTAAGTTTAATCCAAAAATATAATAATTTTTTTGTTGTTGATTGAGTTAATAACATTTCAGTTGATTGAGTCACTAGTTATGTATGTAAGTTAGTTCCTCATTGGTGTCAATTCATATCTAGTAGAAAACATTCAGTTGATTTTTTAAAATTTCAGTACTAGCAAAGAGTCTTTGTATAATTGAGTTTTCATTATAGTCATGTCCATTGAGTCATGTCTTAGTAAAGCCAAGTATCATGCACATAGTCTTAGTTGTGTCATAACTAATTTTTTCCTTCATGTAATGTAAAATGTGGGCTCCATGCATTCCCAGAGATTTGAAAGAATAAATAAGCACAACCATGATTGATAGCAAAAGAATAATAGAAAACATAGTTGACATGGATCATGATCTAGTGAGATCATCCAAGATGGACCAATTATAGAAAGAGATTGAACAAGAGAAGAATGCATGGCAAGATGAGAATATGATGATCCAAGTACCACTTTGAAGGAATGATGGTATACCAAGTGAGTGAAGAGGACCATTATTGGGTGGGATAGCCAAGCACTAGGGACTCACTAATTAAACACGCGCCTACCATATTGAATATGCGTGCTAAAGAGTAATAGGTAATGGTAGAGCCTTGTATATGCGTATCTTCCTATACAACTAGTGGTTGTTGCGATTGGGTTACCTATGTAGACCGATATTCATGGTTGATGTAGAGTAAGGATACTTCTGCAGGAGTAGAGAACCAAGATGTTGTTGCATGCTTTCTTAGGATGAGTAAGGATTTGGGTGTGGGGGATATGTTGGGAGGTCTCTTAGGCCCTTTTAATAGTCATAACACATTATAAATTAGAATAATAATACATGAATATATGTGTTAGCATCGGAAGTCACTCCTGGATTGCTTGTAGGAGTAGAGCCCGACACCCATCAGTTTAATGTCACGATTTGTTTATAAAGGGTGATCAAATGGAGATAATGGCTCTAGGAGGTATCACTCTAACTCAGGGACTGAGTCTGGTACGTAAAGAATGAAGGAGGTCTGGAATCCCAACTTTAGCCAGTGGGTTGGTTTAAAGATGAACAGGTGGAAGACATAGGAGAAAGTGAACAAACAGCTCTGGGCATCAGGCTTACAACGGTTTGTAGGGGAAAAACTCTGAAAGAAGGATCCTCCTGGTTCGGGGCTTCAAGAAACTGAAAGGGGACTTGACTGGATCCTCCAATTCCAAGTCATTCAGCGTTAAAGAAATCACAGAAACCAATTAGAGGCTCCGTAACTATTACATTGATCCATTGCAACATCATCCTATAATAGCTACAGCTCGACTGGATCCTCCAATTCTGAGCTGCTCTAACACAGTGTAAACAAAGACATGAAATAAACTGGCATTCATAAGGCAAGAAGTCTCCAAAGCTCATACATAACTAGAATAACAGTGCTTCATTAAAACTTTACAACCGGGAGCTCTGCTCAACCATCGATGCCTTCAAAAATGGCAGAAATGCCTACATATACTTGGAACAAAAACACTGGAAGCTAAATCGAGACATCACATTGAAGACATTACGTCTTCACATTTACTGCGCATGCAGTCTCTAGACGTTCGTGAACTTCAGTCAGATGCAATTGCATTCCAAAGGACCTGTGAATGAATTGACAAGCTTACAGTCATTTCTAGGCTTTCCATTTATGCAGGAAAGGATGTTCAACCACCATTAACTACTGCAATAACTGCTTCACTGAGATTGGGAAAGACCCGGTCGACTTTGTATCAACAGGACATGGAGGCCTTCGTGATGACTGGGAGACTTGACACAAAGTGATGGATGGATGGTGACCAGGCAGGGGTAGTTGGACACACTCGATGCAGATATGGGATGAGGAGAGGCCATGTGGACGGATGGGGAGAGGGAAAGTGATAGGGAAAATGTACGTGGTAGGATTCACGAGCTTTGAAGTGTACGATCCGAGTGGACAAGACATAGGGGCTGGGAAGAGAATATGAGTTGGCATGACACAGGGATGGACGTGGCAACAAGGAAGCGTTTGATGAGGTTTCGGGCTTTTGGGGATTCAGGATTCGCGAGTTTGAAGTGCACAGGTTCCTTGTCTCCGGGATCCCGGATATCCCGATGTGCGATGAGCTCCTCCTCCTGGGAGCTAGCCCCTACCAGCTAGACCATAGTCCATATGACCTGTCCTTGTGTGACCACGGTCCAACTTTCCATCGAGTTTTCGGCATTCTTGACGAAACGATGTTTGTTTCCGTGAAACTTGTGATTCCACGAAACCCGATGGCTCATGGTCGTTGACTTGTCGACGGTCCTCTCCTTGGTGCAAATCCTACCACCTGTTTTCCACTATGAAATCTGCTCTCGACATTGGGAAATCGGGTATCGGGATATCGCGATTCCTGTTGTCATGTGCATGGGACTTTCATCTCCCCAATCCCCGACTCTGTAGGATCTCTCGCCACGTGCCTCTGCTAACGGACGACTCTGATTCGGTCGAGAAATAGCGTATCGCGATTCACTCATGTAAGAGTTCCCTGTCTTCAAAAACTCCGATTCTCCTCCTTTGCATGCTAGGGGTTAACCTCGGCGCAACGTTTAGAGATCTAATGGCCGATGAGATTTCGTCGATCTCCTCTGTAAGATTCTGACCGTCGATTTGCTTTGAGGATGGTTCTCGACTGCTGAAGACAAAACTTCGCCCGCTTGCTTGCTCGACTTGCTGCTACAAAATGGGATTCTCTTGGGATATACTCAGGTGCTTCCCGTACAAATTGCAGACCTGGGCACGCCTAATCCCGAGACAAGAAAAATCGCTAACAATATGCAATAAAGTGAGTAAAACCAAGTAAATGATATATGAACATATGTAATAAATGATAAATGCAAATAATGAATTATTAGTTGGAGTGGGTACAACCGCTCCAACCATTTCCCTATTGTATAAATACTCATGAAGATATAATAAGAACTTGTTCGGTTAACCTTCCCTAAATTATCTCTCTTTTCTTGAGTATGTGTGTGTGTTCTTGACGTGTTTTTCCTAATGTATTCTCTTCTTGAATGCCATGCAATCTAAAAGATTACAACAAGTATTGCCATAAAACTATTACCATATCATAATATCATTACCCATATATGTAGTGAATGAAGGATGATCCCAATGCATTTCCATAACCATAACATAATGAAATTCTTCAAAAAATTCACGAGTGCCAATAAAATCCCTAGAGATCAAAAGTCGAAGAAATCAAGAAAACGACATCCCTTCACCCTAGATTAGGTAAGAGAATTATATAATCCTAAAAATGTAAGAGAATGCTAAATCCCTTGAGAAAAATAGATTGTTAGTGTGAGAGAGGCCTTTCTGAATCCCATTTTATTTCAGAATAGACGTGGTCATCCAAAAATGGTTGTATGTTCTAGTTAGTAATTAATTCCTCACTGAGTAAGTCAGGTCCTTTGATCTTGGTTGTGAAGGGATCTATACGAAATCATACAATATAAAAAAATAGATGCTAGAACAATTGACCAGACAACCAAAATAGTTGGAGTGTTCTACTCGTAACTCATCAGAACTTTGAGGAAATGATAAAGATGGATGATTACGAAAATATGTCTACAACCACACTTGCAATGTTGTTTTTATTAACAAGGTGATTGGAAAAGTGGAGCAATCCAAGGAAGACATTCCATTGAATACATACAACTCTACAAAAACACCTCCTTCATATGAATCTTTTGAGGTAATAGAGAGTTTGTGTCAACCCATAAACTTGCAAGAGTGTTATATCTCGGAAATGATAAATTTCCAGTAAGAATTAAAAACACTGGCAATGTACAAAAGGCACACACATAAATGATAGTGCTAAGATAACCAATGGTGTTTATATATAACCGCCTCTCCTACCAAAAGAGACTTCCACTAGTCATACCAAAAGAACAAAGAATGCTGGGAAGAATTTCTGCAAAACCCAACACCCATCACAACACTTGGTTCAGTCGATCGAAAGGATTTAATGACATAGATCCTTGAATGCAGGGTGAGGAGGAATACAATATTTTGATCACCAGTCATGGGACTGCATATTTAGGCCAGTCAAAAAGCTTCGGTCATTGAACCCAACATCCAATCGATCTTTTTCCCAATCTGTCAGATCTTCAAAACCATAGTTGATTATATGGATCGATTCTTTTAATAACACAACAGTAGTTGTAGATATGGAACGTCACCATTCTTAAACTGCTAAGATTTTTAAAACATTTAAAAGATTATTATACAAAAATTTCAGTTCAAAAATAGCTATCATAAATCTAGTTTTAAGGATATGCTAATTCATGGTAAAGATTGAACTATAAATCCTATTAATACAAATCGAGAACGAATAAATAAAGAGGTTAATAACATAAAATTTTAGATCCATAACTAAATAAATGAATTACATCATTTGGAGGTAGAAAGCAAATTCCACGCCTCCTGGCTATGACTAAAGAGCATCGACTAGAATAATATATACAATGTTGGAGTGGAAATATAGTGGGATTTTATCCAAAGTAATGGAGTAATAGACATGAGGTACGCATGACAATTCCAATACACATATAGGGGATATACTGAAGCGATTCTCGATGCAATTCTACTGCAATGAATTTGTGCATTAGGACACTCAGAAAAATCATTCGGCTTGCGTTATATAAGAAGTATGATCCAAAATGAAAAACTATCCCAACAATAATCATATATAAATATATTACTAATCTAACATCACAAACAAGGTGGGTTCAAATCCATTTCATCAATCATGAAAGTAAATTTTACATAACTTACAAAAATATTGTGTTAACCATAATGATCATTCATTACATACTCATTACACATTTATATGTTCCATTAAAATAATAAAATAACAAGAATGATTAATTATCGTATCTGGAGAATTGATTGTATAAGTTGATCTTCAGCTTGAAACTTTTTCAATGTCCTCCCTGCTTCCACCTGCTAATCCCAAGACTTCACCGGTACCTCCCAGCCAACACGATGGGTACTCTTCTTCACCCTTATCCCCCCAAGCCGCAAAAGGCCACACATAAGAAACCAAAAATAGTAGCTCCAATCTTGCCTCACAAGGTATAGCTTCCACTCTTTCTCAATCTTGAAATCCCAACTCTCACAAGTAAAAAACAGTCAATCCAAAATTTGGCAACATAATAGCACCATAAAAGGTGAGACCCATTTCCCTTCTACACCATTTGTTTTATTGAAATTTCCTTATTGGCACATGTCCTCATGCATAAATAATTAACTTTTTAGATTAAATTAATTATGATTATTCATCCACACACTTGTCACACTCTCCCCAAGTTGCACAAATAATTACCATTTTTTATTTTTTTTGAAAGCCAATTTCCTCACACTCCCCAATGCGTTCCTATTTTCTCTCTTAATTACCCCTTTGTTCCCTAGATTCTCATTTAATGAGTGTCTCCTAATTAGATCTTAGTTAGAGTTGGAATATGAGTCTTCTTCTAGTTAGACTAGTCGTAGCTTGACTCTAGATACTATTCTATGTGTACACCTATTCTCTCATATTTTATTTCTTTCTATTTAAAAAATCCCCTTTATTAATTTCATGCACACATGTGCATTTTATCCAATCTTTAGATTTTATTCCCCTTTTTCCTAGATTCTGATTATTCTCCAATATTTTAACCTATGTCATAATTCATTTAGTCCTTTAATTAAATTTAGACTTTTATTGGGATTTATATTTAATAATTTACAGCTTTAATTAATTATTTTATTTCAACAAGGTCTAATAATTTAAATGTTTTCTAGGCCACCTAGATTTATTGACTCGTGTTTTTAATTACACGACATGCCTTTCAAGACACACCTTCGTGCTCCAAGGGTGCCACTCGGCTTTGACTGGTTTTGGAATTTTTTCCAACCCTTGGAGGAAACACTCCACTCAATCAACCTTGTGAGAGACTAAGGGATTATAAGGAATAAGGAATCTTCCTTATTATGCACCCTTAAAATCTTCATGAGTGAATGTCTCAGTCTGCCCTCACAACTTCGTGGACCTCTTGAATTAGGTAATTGTTAACCTACAATTCAGACCATGGCAGGAGTGTTAGTAGGCTGTCACAAGGATGATACCACACCTCTCCCTCAATGTCTGGTTTCTATGTGTGGCCCCTCTACTCCTTATGTGAGTCAGATTAGCAAGCATTGCCAAGCCAACATCTACTGATAAAAAATGTGTCAATAATCCATATACGTAAATAATATTATAATACAATCATATGTCACAAGTGTGTAAAATGAAATACTCAATAAAATTACAATTCACTCCCTGACTCAATCTAGAGTCCAAGCAAGTCCATTGATGCCATCAACATCCATAACCTATCATGTGTCCTGCACACTCAAGAAAACTCGTCAATAGCATCTGCAAATACATATACATCAAATACAAATAAGTCATAACACATCATCATCATTGTGTATAATTCATAATCGAACAAAATCACAATGTACAATAATCGAATCACTTGCATGCAAGTGTCCTCAAAGAATAAGTCAATCAAAGTGTGCTCAGTAAAGCGAGATGTTACATACACCCCCTCTTGTTTTAAACTTCATCCCAAAGTTGTACAATATATAAATGCAAGTAAACCAGGGATGATTTTAGGGGCTAAATTTCGCTCATGGGCTAATTTTCCATGGTTTTTCCCAAAAAAATATTCGTTATTCTAAAAATGATTCGCCCAAATTCTATAGGATAAAATTAT
>JZKD02S1735998.1:342177-355706 GCA_000966675.3 Picea glauca | reverse complement strand
AATGCTAGAATCTTTTCTTGGAGATTCGCCTTAAGAGGTATTACTGAGAATATGTGTGGTCTTTGACTCAATGCATCTACCACTATATTCATCGTTCCTTTAATGTAAGTAATCTCAAAGATGTATTCGCTAAAAAATCCTGACCAACACCTATGTCGCGCGTTCAAGTCACTCTGTGTAAATATATGCTGCAATCCACAATTATCCGTATTTAATTCAAATTTTTTCCAATCAGATAGTGTCTCCAAACTCTCAAGGAATATACAATTGCTAATAATTCCAAATCATGAGTTGCATAGTTCTATTCATGCCTTCTCAATTTCCTTGAAATGTAAGCGATCACTCGACTGTCTTGCATCAAAACTCTGCCTAAACCTTCCTTGGATGTGTTCGTTCATACCAAGAATTTATTATCCATTTTCGGGACTTTTAGTATTGGTGTTGTTTTCAACAATTATTTAATATTTTGAAATGCTTCCGCGCATTTCTCTGTCCAAACAAACTTCTTGTTTTTCCTTTTTAATTCGTGATCGGATTTTCTATCTTCAAAAAGCCTTCGACGAACCATCGATAATATCCTACTAAACCCATAAAGCTCCATACTTATTATATGTTTTTAGATCTTACCATTCCATAATAGCCTCTACATTTGTTGGATCCATAGTGATACCTTCACCATATATGATATGTCCCAAGTAGTGAATCTTCGATTGGTAAAAAGAACATTTCGATAGTTTCCCATATAATTTGTTTTCTCATAGATGCTGTAGGACAAAAATTAAATGTTCTCCATGTTCTTCTTTCATTCGAGAATAAATTAGTATGTCATCAATAAATACTTGAACAAACTTGTCCAAGTATTCAAGGAACACCCCATTCATCAAACTCATGAATACCCCCGAGGCGTTCATCAATCTGAATGGTAAAACTATAAACTCATAATGTCTGAATCTCGTCTTAAATGCGGTCTTATGGATATCTTCTTATTTAATATGTAATTAGTGATATGTTTATCTCAAGTCAATCTTTGAAAACATAGTCGCTACCTTCATCTGATCAAACAAATTGTCTATCCTTGGAAATGCATACTAGTTTTTTATCATAGTTTTGTTCAATTGATGGTAGTCAATACAAAGTCTCCATGACCCATCCTTGTTTCTCATGAAAATAACTGGTGCACCCTAAGGAAAAACAATTGGACTTATAAGTCCCAAGTCCAACAGTTCCTTCAATTGCATTTTCAACTCTTCCAATTCAGGCATTGACATCCAGTAAGGCCTTCTCGCTATAAGTTCAATTATAGGTTTCAAGTCTATTGTAAACTCCAACTCTCTTTTGGGCTGTAAACCTGGTAACTCTTCTAGAAACACGTCTACAAACTCTTGCACTACAGGAAGGTTTTCTAATCCTTCTGCCTCACAAATTGTTTTTAGCGTTAAGATTGCATTAAGCTTGCACCCCTTTTTCATACTCTTCTATAGTTGTAGGGAAGAAATAAATCTCAAGGACACCCCTTGGTTCCTTCCTACAATCACTCTAATCTGTCCCAAATCATCTGTCAAACTTAACCATTTTGTCTTACTATTAAGTATCGCATCATGCATTTCCAACCAATCCATACCAATCACTATGTCATAAGATCCTAAGATCATGACATATAGGTTGGCCTTCATTACAAAATCTCCCTAACCCCTGTTGTTCAGCTCTTCCTTAGCTATGAGGGCCTTCTGAACTGCATCGTGTAACGTCCGAAGCATTAGAATCCTCACCTTCACAAGAATGTTGAATTTAAGGCTTAACACAAACTTTTTGACCTTTAACTTCTTTGTGTTCAGATGTGGAGCACACCTAAGTAGCTCCATGAATCTGGCCTCATACTCTAGCATTGTACGACCACCATGTTGTAAGGAATTGAACTTACTAAGTTAGTTCTCAATGAATTCCTTGGAAAAGTACCTCTCTTGGAACTGTTCCTCAAACAACTCCCATGACACTTCTTTGATGACAATGTTTAGTTGAGGTAGGAGCATATTCTACCATAGAAGAGAACTCCCCTTCAACTAAAATACCTCCATGCGGACTTTCATTTTGGAGGTCTAATCACGAAGTGCGAAGCACATCGTCATATTCTCCAATGATGCCTCGACAGCTGAGCCGTCCATGGTACCCATGAAATCAGGAAAATTCACCTTCTCGAGTTCTCTGTGTATACTACTACTACCAGTTGGAGTGCGTGGTGAACCCTCATTGGGTAAAGAAACTCTACCCTCATCTCGACCCAGTCGGTTGATGAACGCCTCTGACATCCTCTGGAAGGATCTCATCATACCTACCACATCTCCCACAGCAACATGCTCCTGCTCAATAATATTATCATCTCCCTGGGGGTTAGACCCTTTTGGCATGGATATTATAGGAGGTGTCACACCTCTTCCTCCAGGACCACGTCGTCTACTTCCCCTGTTTCCTCTAACAATGGTTACCTGCATGTACAATTTCAAAATTTAACTAGCAATATAATTTTTAATCATTTATTTAACACAGTGGAAGGTGTGATGGTCCAATGTCCCAGGGTTGAACCCGCTATGATACAATATGTAACGACCCCTCCGTTACGACAAAAATGTCAGTGAATACCATAGTAGATTTGTTTTTTTTTTTTTTTTAATTTTACAACATCACTTAGAACAATGAGACACAACATTAAACTCCATTGAATACATTGGACTGATTGGAGAGAACTCCATTGAATACATACAAATCTACAAAAACACCTCCTTCATCCGAAGCTTTTGAGGTAATAGAGAGCTTGTGTCAACCGATAAACTTGCAAGAGTGTTATATCTCGAAAATGATAAATTTCTAGTAAGAAGTTAAAATACTTGCAACGTACAAAAGGCACACAGATAAATGATAGCACTAAGATAACCTCATTCATCTGAAGCTTTTGAGGTAATAGAGAGTTTGTGTTAATCGCTAAAATTGCAAGTGTTATATCTCGGAAATGATAAATTACCAATAAGAAGTCAAAACACTGGAAACATACTAAAGGCACGTAGATAAATGATAGTGCTAAGATAACCGCCTCTCCTACCAAAATAGACTTCCACTAGTCATACCAAAAGAACAAAGCCTGCTGGGAAGAATTTCCACAAAACCCAACACCCATAAAAAATGTTGTAGTCGATCATAAGGATTAAATGTTGCAGATCCCTTGAATGCAGTGCGAGGAGGCATACACAATAGTAGTTGTAGATATGGCGCATTACAATTATTAAACTGCTAATCTTTTTAAAACATTTAAAATATTATTATATAAAAATTTCAGTGAAAAAATAGCTATCATAAATATAGTTTTAACAATATGTTAATTCATGGTAAATATTGAACTATAAATCCTATTAATACAAATCGAGAACAGATAAATAACAAGGTTAATCACTTAAAATTTTAGATCCAGAACTAAATAAATGAATTACATCATTTGGAGGTAGAAAGCGAATTTCGCGCATCTTGGCTATGACTAAAGAGGATCAACTAGAAGTATATATACAATGTTGGAGTGGCAATAAAGTAAGATTTTATAAAATGTAAGGGAGTAATGGACACAAGGTAAGCATGGAGATTCCAATACACATATAGGGGATCTACTGAAGCAATTCTTGATGCAATTCTACTCCAATGAATTTGTGCATTAGGAAGCTCATAGAAAAAACCTGTATTGTGTTATATAAGGAGCGTGATCACAAACAATAATTATATATAAATATATTACTAATCTAACATCACAAACAAGGTGGGTTCAAATCCATTTCATCAATTGTGAAAGTAAATTGTAGATAAATTACAAAAATATTGGGCTAACCATAATGATCGTTTATTACATACTCACTACACATTTATATGTTCCATTAAAACAATAAAATAACAAGAAATACTAATTACCATAACCAAATAATTGATTGTGTATGTTGATCTTTAGCTTGGAACTTTTTCAACATCCTTTTTGCTTCCACTTGCTAATCCCAATACTTCATCGGTACCTCCCATCCAATGCTAGGGGTACTCTTCTTCCCCCTTAACCCCCAGAGTTGCAAAGGGGCCACACACAAGAAACCAAAAACAGTAGCTCCAAGATTGCCTCACAAGATAGATCTTCTACTCTTTCTCAAGATTGAAATCCCAACTCTCACAAGTAAAACACTGTCAATCCACAATTTGGCAGCATAACAGTACCATAAAAAGTGAGACCCATTTCCYTTCTACACCRTTTGTTTTATASAAATTTYCTCACTGACACATGTCCTCATGCACAAATAATTAACTTTTTAGATTAAATTAATTATKATTRTTCATCCACACACTTGTCACACTCTCCCCAAGTTGCACAAGTAATTACCATTTTTCTTTTATTTAAAAGTCAATTTCCCTTACATTCCCCAATGTGTTCCTATTTTCTCTYTTAGTTGTCCCTTTGTTCCCCATATTCTCATTTAATGAGTGTCTCCTAACTAGATCTTAGTTAGAGTTGAAATATGAGTCTTTTTCTAGTTAGACTAGTGGTAGCTTGACTCTAGATATTATTATATGTGTACACGTATTCTCTCATATTTTATTTCTTTCTATTTTAAAAATCACTTTTATTAATTTCATGCACACATGTGCATTTTATCCAATCTTTATATTTTATTCCCCTTTTTTCCAAGGGTTTGATTATTCTCCAATATTTTAACTTATGGCATAGTTAATTTAGCCCTTTAATTAAATTTAGACTTAGACTTAGTCTTAGACTTAAGCTTAGACTTTTATTGGGATTTTTATTTAATAATTTACACTTTTAATTAATTATTTTATTCCAACAAGGTCTAATCATTTAAATTTTTTCTAGGCCACCTAGATTTATTGACTCAATTTTGTAATTACACAACATGCCTTTCAAGATGCATCTTTGTGCTCCAACGATGCCACTGGCCTTTGACTGGTTTTGGAATTTTGTCCAACCCTTGGAGTCAACACTGCACTCGGTCGACCTTGTAAGAGACTAAGGGATTCTAAGGAATAAGGACTCTTCCTTATTGCGTGCCCCTTAGAATATTTGTGAGAGATTGTCTCTGTCCACCCTCACGACTCTCTATCTGCCCTCATGACTTTTTGGACCTCTCGAACTAGGTAATCGTTAACCTATAGTTCATACCACAGTCAGAGTACTAGTAGAGTGTGACAGGGACACTACCACACCTCTCCCTCAATGTCTCGTTTTTGTGCATGGCCCCTCTACTCCTTATGTGAGTCGGATTAGCAAGCATCATCAAGCCTGCATCCACTGATAAAAATCGTGTCAATAATCCATATACATAAATCATACTTTAATTCAATCATATGTCAGAAGTGTGTAAAATGAAATACTCAATCAAATTACAATTCACTCCCTGACTCAATTTGGAGTCCAAGGAAGTCCATTGATGCCATTAACATCCATAACCTGTCATGTGTCCTACACACTTAGGAAAACTTGTCAATAGCATCTGCCAATACATATACATCAAATAACAATAAGTCACAACACATCATCATCATCATCATCATGTATAATTCATAATCGAACGAAATCACAATGTACCATAATCGGATCACTTGCACACAAGGGTCCTCAAAGAATAAGTCAATAAAAGTGTGCTCAGTAGAGTGGGATGTTACACTTTTATCTTCATACTATGGAACCCATGGTCACATTTCCTCCACGTTGTAAAGACATAAATTATTGATGGCATCAATTTCTAAATTCTCTAATATATACAAAAATTGAAAACGAATAGCATGAGATAAAATATATACGATCAACTTAAAGAATGAATTTATTGATGGTATCAATTTCTAAATTTGTTGATGTATACAAGAATTCAAAACAAAATCAAATATATTTTACCAACTTTAGTGTAAACAATTTTTCTGTACTGAATTGAAAAAATATAAGTGACTTTCTCTTTATCAAATTCCATTTTCTATTCATTTTGACAAGCTCCCCTTCCCTTTTTTCCTCATATTAAAGGTCGTCCCAAACCACTACCCCTGGTGTGTCATCAATTTTCTTGATGTACTCATAGGCATAATAGAATGACTTGTATACTATGTACCCCTCTGGCATAGGTCCCTTTGGTTTTTCCCTTTGTCTAACAAACCCCTTCAATTTTTTCATGTACCTCTCTAAGAAGAACATCCAATGACATGAGATCACCCCAGCTAATTCAACGTCATCAGGTAGGTGAATTAGAAGATGGATTTGCAAGTCCATAAAACTAGTGGGAATTTCCTTCTCAAACATACAAACAATCCCAACTATCTCTCGATGCCACCATATAAAGCTAGATATATGAATCTACTTTGATGTGATCCAACAAATGCAGATAATTTCAATATGGCACATCACAGGTCTTGGGGGAAGTCATGGTTCATGCAACTACACATGAGAAAAGGATAATAACACCAAAAAATAGACACACAGTTCATTAATTTCCATAAACATGTGAGTACATAAGATATTTCTACTCACAATATAGAAGAAGAACCATCTATTCAACATACATACCCTTAGAAGGTTCAAATGGTCATGTGATTTCAACCCTGAAAAATTCCCTTCTATAGTGAAGCAATGTCATAGAGTTGACCCATATATATAAGGTTCCTTCACACTCATTATAACATCCTTCGCCATAGAAATATCATCTTTCTTAAAAATCCATGAGATATCACCTTCTTTAAAAAACCAAGAGGGACCAGCCTCTCCTCTAGTTTATTTTCTTGGCCAATGTATCTTTTTAGTATTTGAAGCAATAATATATTTCCTAATAGCCAATGTGTCTATTTTATTTGATAATATGTGCCTCCATAAAGAAGATGAAACATTTTTTAATATATGCATGGGATCTAGTAAGTGGCCAATATTAATATGCTCCCAATATGGAATCTCATAAAATATAGATTCTATTTTCATCCCAATGAATATTTTCTCAACATAGTTGTCATAAAATTCAATATCATCAAACATAGGTTCCCCATTTGAATCAAACAATTCTACCATTTCCTTCTCCTTCTCTATGTCATATTTCCCTAATCCAATCTTTCAGTGCCATTATTTTAGGTCTTCGAGTTCTCTCTATTATACCATTGAAAGCATATTCAAATCTTCTATAAGGGTGGTATTTTGGGAGGAATACTCTCTAGTAGTCATACACTGGCTTTCATAGGTGGTTGGACCACTTAGCCTTTATAGAAGGTCCAAAAAATTTACATCCATGATACCATTTTGTTACAATACCTATGATGTTATCGTATACAAAACATGTTCGAGTCAAAAATATAGTTGCACCAAATTAAGTATGCCAAATAGAATTATAGATATAAACAAATCAATCAACATGATTACTAGAAAAACTCATATTCTTGGATAATCACGCGTGGTGTATGCACATATTCCATAAAACATAAAATACCTCTTTGTTGGCCAAGTAGGGCAGACCTTAGGTTCACAATATTAAGCAGCCAACAAAACCATTAGACGTCTTCCCTTTCGACATAACTTGAAAGCAAGTGAAGTCTCCCCCGAGGCATCTAGAGGGGTTGCAAGAACCAAGCTTATATAGTGACGAGGGGAAGTGAGGCAATCAACATGTTCTTACTAACCAACTATTCAGGTGTGAAGTTTCCATGACTTAATGGTTCTCGTCATTCATTATATTATGTGCAGGACAATACCCTTCTTAACATCCATCCATTCATTCATTACTTTAGCATGCAAAATTTCAACAACGTAGATCTAATATGCATTCTAAGTTATTTGTAACATCGTGCATTATCCATAACATGTCAATCATTCATTAGATCTAGAATACTTATCTATCACATTCATAATAAAAAAACACTCATCACATCACATTAAGACATGAGGTTTAACATGGTTCAACCAAAACAAGGCTACATCCACAATGATTGGCTTCTTATATTAGTCAGTTATAATCATCTTACATCTATGCACTGCACTACAAAATATGCAATAGTAACATTACCCAAACTACCTAGGCGTCATGTTGCAATGCGAGCCTACCTCCCAAAATCTTAGTCATATATCAACTCATGACTTACTCACATAACATAGCTTCCTCACCAACCTCTCTACCCAAAAACCCTTTACACATTTATACATCAAAACTAGGGCTAATATCGTTACACTCGTAGTTACAAAGTGGACACAATGTGCCAAAACCCCAATGGTTTGTAACCATTTTCTGCCTTTTTTGCATCACTTTGTCACTTTTCCTTTTGTCATGCGCTTTGACTCCTTGAAATCCTCTCTTGTTGCTGGCTTCGGTCTAACTTCTAAATTCCCTTTATCCTTTAATATTATTCTAACACATATCCAAAAACTTGTCAAAACTTATCCAAAATGAATATTCAACACTCTCCATTGGAATGTGTCTTGATACATCATATACATGTATCCCTTCCCATAATATTTTTTAAATTTATCAATCAATGGTTGAAGCTAGACATCCATTCTCTTCACTTTTCTTCTACTTGGGACTATAAGAGCTAGAATAAGGTGTTCATTATTCATTAAAAAACATGGGGGGTATTGTTATTGATTACTACCACTATCCAAATAGAATAGTTGGTGTTTGGGAGGGAATATGGGTTAAATCCATCCATGGCTATGCTTAATTGTAGGCTTCGTACTTCGTTCTTGAATTTATAAGGCCATGCATATTTAATATGCTTCATGGCTATTGAATCTGTTGGAATTTGCATAACTCCTCTCCCACTTCTATGTGAGGCATGCCACCCCTGCAACATGGATAATTGTTTGCAACAAAATATCCTTTGAATCCTTGGAATTATAGACATGTTCCTAAATATCTTATGAGGACCATGTTCCTTACCCTTTTTTTCATTTGTTGGGACAATACTTTTTGGAAACTATGCGGTGTGTGCAAAAGAAAGAAAGGCAGTTGACACACTTTCAAGGATCAGAGCATGCAAAGGAAGGAATACAATTAGAATTTGTTAGGAATTTTGGTCCATCGAAAAGGGATAAGCCTTATTGTAATTGTATAAATATGTAATGGTTTTTGTGGTAGAGTCTGCAAGTAAGAGAGTGAATGAGTATGTGAGCAAGTAAGAAGATCCAAATGTGCACTATATCCGTGAATGTAAGAGTAAAGAGAGAAATATGTGGGATAGGATAATGTAAAGGGCATAATGTATGAGTGCAACACACATATTTTGTAATAGATTATTCTAAATTATATAATAAGAATTTGTTTATTGTGGACGTAACCAATCTTGGGTGAGCCACGTTAAATCCTGGTGTATCTATGCTATGATGTGTTATGATGTGTTTTTGTTCTATTTATTTTGCGCATATAATGTATGTTTAGTTAATATGAATATGTTTATGTTTCTGTGCACCTGATAAAAGGTATAATGAAAGAATGTTAAGTATAATGGTTATGAATATTGACTCCCTTCCCTTCATCACTGTGGAAACCTAGTTCCTACAGTTTCCATAGATACCTCGCGTGATACTTCACCTGCTTGTGGGTGATGCCGAAAGGGTCGATATATGAGGGTTTTTTTGGTCAATACATTTTGAAACTTGGGTCTACCCACTGTGTGCCAACAAATGGTTATGTTTTCAAGACTGGGACCTGTGACTTAGGGAAATGTGAAGATTGAGTAAGGAAGAGATTAGACAATGTTTAGACGAAAATGAGACATTTGTTGGCACGCAGTGGGAAGAACCAAGTTTCAATATGTATTCACCAACAAAACCCTCAGATATTGTCCCTTTCGGCATCACCCACAAGCAGGTGAATTCTTACCCAAGGTATCTATGGGGACTGTAGGAACCAAGTTTTCATAGTGATGAAGGGAAGGGAGGCAGTCTTCATAACCATTATGCTTAAAATTCATTCATTATAGATTTTATCATGTGCAAAAAAACATAAAAATATTCATATTAACCAAACATACATTATATGCACACAATAAACATAAAAATAAACACATCATAACACAGATACACTAGGATTTAACATGGTTCACCCAATATGGGCTACATCCACAACAACTGATTTCTTATTATTCATAATAATATGTTACAAATCATGTGCACTGTGCTCATACATCATGCCCTTGTCATTCTCCTATCCCTCTATCTTTTTGTCTTTACTCTTACATTCATGCATACTGTTCACATTTATCTCTTATTACTAGCTCACATGCTCATTCACTCTCTTACTTTCATACTTTACCCAAAAAACCTTACATATTTATACAATTACAATAGGAATTAACCATTTTTGAGGGCTTGTTGGAACATGACTTTTTGGGACCAATTTTAGGAACTATGTAGCGCGCGCAAAAGAAGGAAAGGCAGTTGGTGCACTTTCAGGGATCAACACACACAAAGGAAGGAAGACAATTAGAAGTCGTTAGGAATTTTGGTTCATCGAAAAGGGATAAGCCCTATTGTAATTGTATAAGTATGTAAAGGTTTTTTGGGTAGAGTATGCATGTAAGAGAGTGAGTGAATGAGCATGTGAGCGAGTAAGAAGAGGTAAAAGTGATTGCATGCGCAAATGTAAGAGTAAAGAGAGAAATATAAAGGGATAGGAGAACGACAAGGGCATGATGTAAGAGCATAGTGCACATATTTTGTAATAGATGATATAATAAGAATTCATCCATTCTGGACATAGCCCATCTTGCGTGAACCATGTTAAATCTTGGTGTATATGTGTTATGATGTGTTTATTGTTTTGTTTATTGTGTGCATATAATGTATGTTTGGTTAATATGAATATGTTTATGCTTCTAGGAACATGATAAAAAAATATAATGAATGAATGTTAAGTATAATGGTTATGAAGACTATCTCTTGTCCCTTCATCACTGCAATTACTTGGTTCCTTCAATCCCTATAGATACCTCAGGTGAGACTTCACCTACTTACGGGTAATGTCAAAAGGGCTAGTATTTGAGGTTTTTTTTGGTGAATACATGTTCAAACCTGGGTATTCCCACTGCGTGCCAATATCATTTATGGTAACTTTCATGCCCACATTCTATACATATCTCATTGTATTCATATTCATTTATGTATATAATATAATCATTTGAACATGAGTTGCATGATATGTAATCAAAACCCAACATTTTCAGCATTTACATTACCTCTACACAACTATAGGACAAGACATTATCACTCTAAAGTACCTTATATTTGAGTAACCTACAATCAATGGGTAGTATAAATGTACATTGTCATTAAGCATGAATAAAATATACCATTTGTTCCTTCATTTTGTGACAATATTCCTTAGAAAAATAGGGAACTTAATGGTTAGTTACCTCAAAAGTGTCGAGAAACATGCATCTTACATACCATACATTACTTTCAAGTTGTACAATAACATTGTTGTCTTTAGTTGGGTAGACCTTGACCCCTGTCAACCAAAGAGAGGGGTGGTGGAAGTAGATTTCAAGATTTCGAGGAAGGTATCTATGAAATTAGTATCATACCCTAATTCATTTTGTTAGAATTCATGTAACAACATTTCCATGGCTTGGGAATCCTATAAGAAATCATCCATACCAACATCTATGTTACTTCCTTCATTCCCAACATGTGAAGAACTAGTGTTATTGTAGAGGTTTTGAATTGGTGACTGAGGACATAGTGGTAATTGAATAAGTGGTTGATTCAACCATTTTTGGTATGTTTCCTCTCTGAGTTGTGCTCACTAAACAACAATCTCATGACTTGACATCGTAGTGGGGTGAAATGGTATATGGTATAGAAGTCACTCATCATCAAAATCCTGATTGTAAAATTATTGAACATTACATCGATAATATTAGTAACACAATGCATTTAATGTGTTCAAACATTATACCAAATATTCATTAAAAGAATGGAACTTTTTTCCCAACAATAAACATGCAACCGACCACTTTATATATTGAATTAAGAAATATATTTACACTAGTTCCATTGAAAAAAAAAAAAAAAAACACAATTTTTCAATCATTTTTATCTTACTCCCTATGTGATGTCTACATAAAATAATATAATTCATGGTGTAATATCATTGACCCAGGAAAGTTCCTAGAATATAGCATGTTATGATTGGTAGGATAAAGAAATTATCCATTTTCATCAAGCATCTGCTTGCGGTATCTTTGTCCTTATAAGAGCTTGCAAAATTTTGGGACTATTGCAATATATTGTGCATATGAACTCCATCTTGAATCTTGAACCTCCAAAATTCAATGATCAATTATTCAATTGCACCTTCATACATAACATAGATTCAATGAACAACTATTCAATTGCACTTGCATACATAACATAAATTCAATGAAATAAATAAATTATAATTAAAATCTAAACATACTGCAATCAACAAGCGAGAACTTAAAGGACTTGAAATGATATGGAATGAGATGGAATCTATGGAATTGGTAATTTGATATTATAGTTCTTTTTTTCCTCCATTTGAACCAAAACCATCATCTTGGGAAGCATAGAACAATACAACTTTAAATAGAATTTCAAATAACTTATAAATTAATGGTGTGCATAATCATATAAAGACGCCTCACTGCATTGTGATAAAACAAATGCACCAATTCCTTAAAGTGAGAGAAGCACCAAAGAATTGCCTCCATTTTCCTCTGCAAAGAAAAACCTCTGCAAAATTTAAATGTCGATGTTTGCATTTTGCAAATTAAATTGTTTATTGGTGTGCTAGTACATACAAACTGCACTGGTGTGATTCTAACTATATAGCGCAACAAATAAAGCAAGTTAGAAAAATAATGTATGTTTACTATCATTGTGTTGAAAGTTATTATGAAAAATGAGTCAGTGTGTTATACATACACACCACACCCATGCACTACTCACTGTATAGTGTAACGAAAAAGTAAGTTACGAAAAAAAACATAACATATGCTTATCGTCAATGTGTCAAAATATACAATGAAACAATGAGCGGGAATTTCAGTTTTTATGTTTATAAATGAAAACCCTATTCATTCTTTCATTATTTTTCCAAAATTTAGAATGGAGATTTGTGCAAGAGAGACTTATCAACAAATACTTCAGAGTGGGTAGAGTTTTTTGAAGAGCCAAATTTGAAAGGGGTTACCGTAGGTCACATACAAATATACAAAGGAGAAATTTCAGTTATATGATTTCATTCTATTAATCATCTTAATATTTCCCATATTTGATTCAAGCAATTTTCAATGCATTCCCCCCCCCAAAAAAAAAGATTTTTTTAGCTAGTTTTGGTACTGGAAGCCCTAATTTCCTCACTATTTTTCTTTCTTTCCCTTTCTATATTTCACAAGAAGATTTTTTTTTAAAGAAAAAATATTTTATAGGTTTTGTCTATTTATATATGAGGCTTTTCCTATATGTTGCAATGAAACCAGTCATTGCATTGAATCCCAAACTGGCTTGTCAT
>JZKD02S1735998.1:330710-341569 GCA_000966675.3 Picea glauca | reverse complement strand
CCTTAGGTTAAATAATCAAAGTATAATATCACCTACAAATGATGAAGAAATGAGGCATGCACACAGCTCGAGCAATGACAACAGTTCGAGTGTTGAATCACAATCATTATAATTGAATGTTACTACAAGTTGTATGTTTTGGAATATTTGTCTCTAAAAATCAGGAATTTTGTAGTATACCTAAGGAGTAATATTATTAATTGATGTCATTCAATGTAAGGTGGAATATGTCCACTATATTATTAAATAAGGCCCACTATGGTAGTTAGATATAATAAATAGGCTTTTTAGAAGATTCCTTCTCTAGAATGTTCCTAGAAGATAGAAAATGTTATTTAAAAAAGTGTAAGCAAGGTAATAGAGCATGGTGAGGAATATTGTTATTGTAACAAACAAGAATTTATTGAGGAGTGCATTCCTTCCATAAGGAATACTATATGGTGTTACCCTACCTCAAGAGTTTTATCTACTTCTTCTGTTCAATATTTGGTGATTGGTTCCATGTATTGTTGTTGATATTAAGGGTTTATTTTAAAATATATTTGCAGATCTATTGAGGTACTTAACAATTGGCATGGATGCACTTTCCTTGGCATGGCCACAACACCCCTCATAATGTTTTGAAATTATTATGGGTTTGTCCATATGAATTTTGTTAATATCACCTTGATTTGTTTTCGGTACTCTATTTCTAGAGATTTTTATGTCTTGTTTGTCTTTTTGATGTTCACATTATCTTCTTCGATATATTTCCATTGATATGATTTGTTTGGTTTGGTTTTCTTATATATTCATGTAAATATTTTATTATTTAGGTGATTGGTTTGGATTTCATTGGAAATTATTAAATCACAACAACTTGGTTAATTATTGGAAACAATTTTAATATGGATTTCTCACATTCACTTTATTCTAAAGCAAGATTACGAGGAATATTTTTATAATTCAATAATTAACATGTGATTCTAAAATGTGGTTTAATTGGTTGATTTAAATTTGACAACAATTGAGTGATTATTAATTATTTTGGAGTTAATTTCCTCAAATGTGCATAATTTCCTCAATTTCAAAACATAATGTCGAGTTAAGTTATGCAGTTTTTCTTTATTTAGAATATGTGATATCAATCATATTTAAATTTATTTTGATATCTTGTAGTTTATATTTTAATAGATTTTTTTTATGAATTTGATTTTTTTTTGTTATTGGTGTCTATTACAGATCTGCACTTCAACTATAGTCACCAAAATTTGCTCAATTGGAAAATTTGTATCTTCTTTAGGGGGTGAATATACATCCTTCATTGCGAGCAAACGATGAGTAATTTCTTAAATGGCTGAAAACCCGCTTCCCAAATTGGGTGATTTACCTTCAACATGGGTCATTTCCTCAGAACATGAACTGATTGAGAGAAATCTTATCAGATTCAAGAGGGAGTTTTCAGAATTTTTGTGTTGTCAATTATCAGGAGGCGAACTTCCATATTCAATCTCGGTCAAAAAGTGAGGAATTTGAGGAAATGGTTGAAAACCCACTTCCAAAATGGATCGATTTACTTAATATACAAAGGGTTTTCTTAGAAAGTGAATATATTGGGAGAAATCATGACCTGCGTGAGTCAGACTAGATTTCAGATCAGTTTCAGGAGGCTAACTTCAAACTTATATTATGAGCAAACCAATAGGAATATGGAAAAATGGTTGCAAACCCACTTTCGAAAAAGATTCAATTATTGTATTCTAAGAGGATTTGTTCATAATCCAAACTGTTTTGGAGATATGATGCATTGTTTTGGAGGGTACTATCCATATTTAATTTTCTACAAATTTTGTAGCTTATTTTATTCCAAATTATGTAGCTAATTAATAGGAAGTTTTGGTTGACTCAAGGAGGATTTGACCTGAAGGAAAAGGAATGTATAAACGTATGTTTATTTATGTGTATGGGGGTTCCTCTTTTCTACAATTTAGAGGCTCTGAGCATTGTTGTAAAGGAATTTTAGTTGTAGGTGAAGAGGGATACTCAAATCTGAGTTATTTGGGTGTTTTCTTTTCAAGATTCAATCTATGTATTTGAGACAGGGTTTGCACTATTGCAACTCTTTTTATTCAACAAAAAATCTCATGATTTTGAAAGGATTGTTGGAGATCTGTTTATAAAACATAACAATGAAATCAGTTTTATTATTTGTATTCAAATATTTTTATTTGTTAATGTAAATTTTGCTCTTTTAATGACAAATATGTGCCAATTATTTCATATTTTTCATTGTTGTTTGATATGAGAATGATTGTCTATTAGATCAGTTATATGATCTAATGGTATTATAGATCTGTTATTTATTTCTAATCTGCTCTTTTTCTTCAATCCAATTTCTGAGTAACTATTTACTTAAAAAATTGTCATTTGAAATAGATTTAATTGTCATTGAACTGTATGAACTATTTTTTCATTTTAATGGTCCATCTTTTATTTTTTTAAATCTTCAAACAAATCATGTATGGAAATCATAATGTTAACTATTTGAACGGATTCAACAACTTGACCTTCATCATAAAAATATGTTTAATCTCCACTATATTTAAATCCTTGCACTTGGTATTTGAGAGCTATCTCTTGAGTATCAAGTTAGATTAGTTTCCTTTACTTTCCACATTGTATTTAGATTTAGATTTATAATTAGATTAATTTATTTCATTTTGTTGAAGTCTCCTCACGCAAGAGAAATTTCATTTGTGGCTTAGCCGAGACCTTGTGTTAGCATACAGATTGCTTCCTTACAAGCCAATTGTGAGAAGGTAATTCCTTCTCTTTTGTCTTCTGATAAAAGCAAGTATCAGAATACGTTAGCAGATAGAAGGCCATGCACATATCTTTTTATATATAGATTAGATTAGTAATTAGCTTAAGTTAGTTTTAGATAAAGGTAACTGGACCTTTAACCATTCATAATCAACATTCCAAACAGATAAGGGCTTAATTGGGGCCCTGACTAGGTGATCTCCCTATGATGTTGAACATGGTCATTTTTTTCCGTCAACATTTTTGGCACTAGAAGGAGGGCCACCGACGAGTGTGCATGATAATTTTATTCTTATGAGCTATTTTGTTTAACACTATTATTCATTTTTAATGGCTTCCTCTAAACTTCCCATATGGAATTGTATCTTTGGTCAAACATTAAGCACTCCAATGAAGGTAGTTAGATAATGGTAAAAAAAAAGTTTAATGGTGAGTCTAATTCTTTTTCATTTATGTGATGTCCCCATCCGATACGACTCCTACGATGTACAACCGGTAAAAGCACCATTAATTTTTTATTTTATTTTTTGTGTAGGAAGGTAATAATGACATTATACTCAACATCGCAACATGACGATGAACACAACGAATTCAACTCATGCAACAACAACATAATTAACTAACATAAAATCACATCAAGCACCTGGAAGCAATGTACGACACTCAACCGATGAAGAATAAGAATGAATACCCACCCGTCCTACCCTGCAATGGTTAGGACCTCTAGGACACATAAGCAACTCTCAAGCCTGGGTTCCCATCGATTTTGACCATTTAAGGTCTCAAGGATGGTGATTGTTCTGAGGAACAAGGAGGTGTCTACATTCTGTCCGACACAAGTAGACCAAGCCTACTAAGCTAAGGAAATTCATCCTAACAACCCCATTCACCCAAAATTAATTACACAAGTAACTAGAACCCTTACAGTGAGCAAACCAAGCACATTAAATGTTTACAAAACCAAGTACAAACATTAATTATAATGAACAACAACACCCTCAATGGGAAGCACAAGCTAAAATGACCTTGTCAACAACCCAACCATTAATAAAGGCTAAATGGTCAATATCTGTGATTTAAATTGGTGTTAATTACAGATCAAATGACCAGTCTAAATTCCATTAGTCAACGAGTTACCACCCAAACTTAACATGAATTATGACTCAAATTTAGTGAGTCTAAGATATGATCGTCATTATTGTACAATCTAAATTTAGCCTTAAAACAATCAAATGAGTAGTTCTAATTTATAAATTCTCATCAAGGTGCCATCTAATTCAACATTAAATGGACATCAATAAGCAAGTCTGAACTTCGACTTGGTTAATAATTAAAAATATAATTAACATTAATTATTTTTTTTAAGTAAGAAGTAAAATATATTAAAAACCTTCTAGAGGCAAAAGGGAAATCCCAAGTACAGTAGTAGTCCTGCTATGCTTATTGGACTGCCCCAATAGAGGGGAAACCAGTGCAATCAGTAGCTTAGTCATCAAAAAGTTTCATAATTCGTACTAATAGTAAAGTCTGAGACTACATAACCAACAACAGAAATTGAAAACAGTTGACACAACCTCTATAGCCTAGATGCTTGACACATAACCTGGCCAGGTGCCTTGGAGATCCCTGGGCCAAGGTTCCTCTTCGACAATCGTCATTCCTTCCCCCCATTTCACTTCGACCTTCTCAGTGGTGTCAATGTTCTGGTTGCTCCTGGGTGTCCTGCATCTGAGGCTTGGCCACAGTCTCGCTACCATTCTATTTCCTCCCCAGCTCTTCTGCACACTGCATCATATAATCATTTCCTTGGGTGGACGCTCCGGGTTCTTGCCTCAGAGTCATGCTCTGCTTATCCTCTTCGACGTCAACTGTATCATCATTTTTTCCAGGCTTGGAGGTTGCTCCTCCCGCGTTTGAAAGGACAACCTCATGCATAGAGGAGAGGAGCTGGAGGAAGAGCGCTACCTTCTCATTGTTGAGCTGTAGTCGAAATTGCAAACCCTCCACCCCCTGGCGAAGTTCGAAGACTAAGCCATAGAGGATGGATAGCTTGTCCTTTAACTGCTCACCATGGACTGTATCAGCAGAGGGGTGCTCCTTATGTCCTTGCTTACACGAAGAAGAAGGGTTCTGGTCTTCTAAGGTTCTTGGAAGAGCCGAGAGAGGTGGGTGGGGTGGTGCCGCCATCGGTGTCATTTGAAAGATGCACAAGGCTAAGCTAAGCGGTTGAGGGATGAGTGCTAGGCCATGGATAGGTCCCATCGTCTCTGCCTGAAATCGAAGTGAGGAGCAAGTGGGAGGTTGAGCCGAGGGAGGAGCCTCAGGCCGATGAGGTCTCCAGGGAGATCCCCGCCGTGGCCTCCCTCTCAGACGTGGCTTGTGGTTAGTCATGGGAGGTCCGTTGCAGCGGTCGAAGGCCTAGGGGTGAGGGGGAGTCTTTGGGGGGGCGCAAGTGCTATCCTGAGTCGGCCATGGACATGGAGGGGAGAACTCCTCAAGCCACTAGCATAAACAATGAACTGAAACTAGAAGCAGCGCCATAGAGAATGTGTTGGATGGGAGATGCATTAATTCCCGTTCCGTCGACAAGAAGTCTATTAAAGTCACAAGAGGGTGGTGGATGGTGGCACGATCCCATCACATGGATCCGTGCCCCGCTGTCACGCGCCGTCCTCCTCCCATCACCAAGTGTTCTCCATTAACACCCCATCAGAGGTAATTAACATTAATTATAATCTAACTAGCTTGTCTAAATTATAAATTAGCCATTAATCAAATAGACATTAAATACAACCAATTTAGAAAGTATAATTACCATTTGCCCATCATTACAATCTAATTGACAAATCTACTTCAACCAATACTAAAACCATAATTACTATCTAATTGTCAATAATTATGATCTAACTAGCATATCTAATTATAGATTAGTCATTAATTTACAACCATAATAACATCAATTATGAATTGGTTCGACAAGTATTCTTTAATCAATACTAAAATTGAATTGACAAGTCTAAATTAAGTTAACTTAGGAACTGTCTAAGAAGGAAGTGAGGTTGTGTAAACAATCAATACAGTAATCAAAATGGAAGGTTCTAATACAAAATAAAGACTGTGTGTTCCATTTAAGGTTGTTTAAACATTAATGGTTGTTCTAAGCCGTTAAATATTGTCAGCCAAAGAAGGCTATTCTAAACTAAGGTGGTTTAAGGAAGGAGTTTTGGTTAAGCATGCAAAAATAATTTATTGTTCAGACGACATCCCCTCACGCCTGTTAGCTAACATGTTGTTGTTAAAAGGCACACAGTCTGCAAAAAGAAGGGGTACACACCCTTAGCATCAACAGGTAAAATGACATCACCAACAAGAAAAACTAAATGCAGGTAAGGACAAGGGAGGGGAAATTGATGCAGGTTAACCCAACAATGAATGATAGTCTGGTCAAAGTATAATGTAGTCCTAATAAGACTAACGCTAGGTAATAATCCCATGCAGAAATCACTAGGCACACTCACCCATGAATTACCATGGAATGTATTCATCAGCATGGAAAGAGCTAGGGGGTAAAATCAGTTTCTTTTTAAAGGCTAAAACACCACGTAATTATGGTGGGCGATTGAAATCTCAAGGTGTAAACGCTGACTAGTAACGATATCTTCACTAGAATTAACCAGTTGTCCAGAGCGGAGCTGTTTCCATGGATGGTGTAAGAAGATGAGTAAAAATGATTGCTAATCATTGAGGGCATCAATCAGTTCGCTGAGATTAAAACATTCAGAATTTCTCTGATTTTCTTTTTCCTTTTTTTTTTTGCTGAGTTAATTTACAAGTAAAAAATGTTGAGTTTATCTAAATCAATAAACTTGTTGAGTTCATGATCTTCCAGGTAATTCACTGAGTTAAAGGTTGAGTCTATAACATCCCCTAAAAATTAAATTGTTGAGTTAATCGTTGATGTAAGGTAATACTGCAACGAAGGTTACAAGTCACAGTTGTAAGGTATAACATCCATTTCGAGGGTACAATGCAGAGGAACAAATAATCCAGGAAGTGATAATGCTGGAGCCCCAAAAGGAATGTAAACTTAACCAATGGACAAGTTTGAATTCGAACCATAAGTAGAGTAAAATTGCAGACATAGCATTTAATTCATTTTCCATTCCAGTATACCGTTACATCGAGCACTGAGAAATAAAACAGAACATTTATCCAATTCAGTGTACCAAAAAAAAATGCAGAATTAGAATATTTAATTTTTTTTCCATTTTCATGATGCCAATATAAAATGCAGATAGGAAATCAATTCGTCTGTCCAATTCCAGAATACCAAATGTAAAAAAATGCAGACACGAAATCAATTCATTTTTCCATTGCTAGAATACTCATACAATGCAGACAACAGTGGGAGAAATGCAAGGATCCAATGGGAAAAGTCATGGAATGATTGTAGGGGTTCTATCAGCCAAGGCATAGAGAAAACCAACCAGGAAAGTAGATAATCCACACGCAGAGGTCGTTGACAGATGGTGGGATCAACAATCAGCCAGGGACAAACATCAAAGGTAGCCGGCTAACTGGTTCATCCTTCGCTCATCATCCTCGCATAAAAAAGCAGGGTGTTGAGATCCATAGGTATTTTAACACTAAGGAGACGATGGAAGATCAGGCTCCTATTCGACTGCTCAAGCGAGGACTGGTGAGCTAGGGACGAAGGCAAAAAAACCACGAAGGTCACAATCAACACTGCAAGGTGGTCAAGACGTGTAGGGAAATGAACCCATGGGAGTTAATATATCATTGAGGTAGGCTAAGAAAATTTTCAAAAACCATATAAACAATCAGTTCACTTACCCAAGTAAAAATGCAGATTCAAGCATAAGTTCTAAAACAATTTACCATACAAAACAAAGAAAGTGTATTGTTGCCTGTTCGGAGTGGACGTCCCACGTGCTCCTTTCAAATTTTGCGTGCCGATGGGCGAGACTTCACCGGTACCTCCTAGCCAATGCTAGGGGTACTCTTCTTCCCCCTTAGCCCCTTGAGTCTCAAAGGGGCCACACACTCACTGTCCAGAGATTTCGACTAGCTCCCAGCTCACCTCACAAGGCTGAGCTACCACTCCTCACCGAGCTGGGTATCCCAACTCCAACAAGTTAAGTTAGTCAAGTGGATATTTTTACAGTGTAACATTACACAAACAGAAGAAGATGCAACCTCCATCTCCTCACTTCATTATATAGAGTTTTTTGGTTCCTTACTTTCCAAAAATCTCGTTTAGTTAAGTTTTTTTTAAATTTAATTTCTAAAAATTCCTCCCCGTACAAGTGTCACCCATCCCCTTCATTCCTCAAATTAATTTCTTTAATTAATTAATTATATTTATTTCCCTCACCCACCTAGAGTTACTCCTAGAATCGCTCCTAGGTGTCCCCAAATTCTCTTACAGTTTTTAATGATTTTCCCCACTATTAATTTGCTAGTTCAGTTTAAATTAGAAAGCTCTTAAATGGTAGATACTTTACTTAGTTTGACTTTCCGCTTTTTCCCTTTTGTTTCCTTTTTTTTTGTGTGTGTTTCCCTCTTTTCATGGTTTCCTAATATTTTAGATTTTTCCCTCTTTCCCCTTTTTATTTAGAACTCAAAAAGGCAGGTGTAGAAATTAACCCCTTTTCCCTTTTCTCATTTAATTAGTATATTTTAAATTATCAAAATAATAAAACAATTAATTCCCCTTTTTTTAAAATTTTATTCCAACATATTTTTTTTGAATAAATTAAATTTATTACTCCCTCATTGTTACAAGATTTAACAAAGATCATAATTATTATTATTTTTGTTTTTATTATTATTATTATTATTATTATTATTTATAGATAGATAAAATTTTACCACTAGCATAGTTTAGACTTAAACCCTAATTTTTCGTGATGGGCGACATTTTATTAGGGAAAATGTTCTTTTTTTTTTAAATTCTTATCACAGTGTTCATCCTAAGGCTGACTAGGTTCGTTCATTTATCAAAACAATGCGACGTGCCCTTCAAGACGCACTAGGTGCTCCAAGGGTGCCACTCGCCCTAATCTGTTTCCCTTGTGCGATGTGCCCTTCAGGACACACTATGTGCTCCAAGGGTACCACTCACCTCTTGAGTGACTTGGTAGACATCAAAAACCCTTGGAGTCAATACTCTGCCAGGTGAAATTGTGGGAGACTAAGGGCCTCTAAGGAATAAGGCCCTCACCTTATTGCACACCCCTTAGAATCATCGTGAGCGACTATGACAGTCTTCCCTCATGACATCGTGGGTCCTCTCGAACTAGGTAAACGTTAACCTATAGTTCGAGCCACGACAGGAGTGCTAGTAGGTTGTGGCAGGGCTGTTGTCCACACCTCTCCCTCAACATCTCTGGTAGTCATGCGTAACTCCTTTACTCCACATGTGAGTCTGGTCGGCAAGCTATCATCAGCCTGCATCATCAACAAATTGTGTTAGAATATATACATATCATCTAATCAGAAGTACTAAAATCACAGTAAAAAAAACAAACCCCAATGGTACACTCCCCGACTCAATCTGGAGTCCAAGGGGTTCCATCAATGCCTATGCATCCTTGAGTTCCATAATCCTGCACACTCAGTAAAACCGAGTCAATAACACATGTCTATGTCAATGCGGTAAAACAACATGTCATCAACCCATAACGCCTCATAATCAAAATCAAAAGTTTTAATAGCATAATAATCCGGATCACTTGCGAGCAAGTGTCCTCAAAGAATAAGTTCGTTTAGTGCACCAGAGCGGGATGTTACATACACCCCCTCTTGTTCTAAACTTCATCCCAAAGTTTCACAGTATATGCCAAAATAAAGTGTACCGTAGTATCATATGTCTATCTATCAAACAAAAATGGAAACTGCTGGCGCATATCATATGTGTCCTCCCAGGTCACCGAGTGCGGACTATAATTTCCCCACTTGACCTTGACCTGATCTATCATTTGACATCATAGCTGTTGAATGCAATGATCCAAGATGTGGATCGACTCAACTGTGAGTGCCCCCACTATTACATAGGAGAAAATTTGTGACGGTTTTTCATTGATATTGCCACACTTATTCGTCGCAATTTCCACGAAATCCGAGATTTTTTTTTGTCGAAATAATTTCATCGCTATATCCATGATCCAAGTGTGCATGGAAACATCGACGAAATTAGCTCTCCATGTGTAACCACCTTTAATATTGGTTAACCCTATGCATCATCGCAATTACGACGAACTATAGTCGCAATAACAATGAAGAAATGTGGCAATTACGATGAAACTTCGTCGCAATTGGGACGAAAAGTTATGCCAAGTCAATAACTTATGACAAAGCTGTTGAATGTGCGATGAAAGTCTGTTGCACATTGCGATGAAAATCCGTGGTAATATCGACAAGTGCAATATCTCAAAACCAAATTTACGATGCACATGTTGTATATGCGACGAATATTCATGGCAAATTGCGACGAAGTTTCGTCGCTATAGCGATGGTTGTGGTAAAATAGTAAATTTTTTCGGACGAACTTGTGTCGATATTGTGACGATGACTTTAGGTTTTAAAAAAAATATTTACATGAAATATGGTATACCATATTGTATGCCATATTACAATGTAATATGGTAATGCCATATTACATTATAATATGGCATTACTATTACATTGTAATATTCTAATATTCTAATATATTGTAATATGTATATCCCCTACAAATAATCAAGGCATTAATCAACCAAATATTGTAAGCATGTGTTATCATGAAGTTGGATTAGAAGTAAGGATACCAATATGACAATATACACAAAGAATAATTTGGAATATTACTTTAAAAAAGACACATGGATCGCATGAGTGAGTCATTATGCAATTTATATTACACAATACTATGACAACACTAATAAGATTTATGGATGATATCTTAAGACCATTTCTTGAACTTGTTTATTGTAGCCTCCTTGGATGATATTTTGACTTTTAGCAAGATTTGGGAAGATCATTTGAAACATTTGGAG
>JZKD02S1735998.1:285745-313533 GCA_000966675.3 Picea glauca | reverse complement strand
ATGTATCTTATTAGTCCCTGCTAAAGCAGGGAATATAGAAATCAATTACTATCATTTCACCGATTAGGGTTGAGTTTCAAGAGCAATTCCATATCTTTATCAATGAAAAGAGAGAAAGATTATAGCTACAATTGAAGGGAAAAGGGTATGTGGATTTCATAAACCTAGAATATTATGGAATCCACATACCCTTTTCCATAGAATATACTAACTATATCCAAAAACCAAAGACATGAAATATGGTATAACTACACATATTATATAAATATATTATTAAGGAAAAAATAAGCTAAATGCAATTTGGACATTTGAAAAAAAAAAATACAAGTTAAATGAGTACATCAATAAAAAATAACATACTAACCTTGCAAATTCAAAATACGAGCTATGTAGATCGAAGAATTGGATTTGTTCAACCAGTGGGTGATGGAAAAAATAACAGCTCAAACAAAAGCCAAGAATAGTGTCGCAACTATAGCAATTGTGTCGCAAAGTCTCTTAAAGTCACGTATATATAGATAAAATAGTCAACTAGTCATTAACACCGACCAATGAGATAGACAAAATTTTCATCGGTATTGCCATGAAAGTTTGTTTCTATAGCGACGAAAATCTCGACTAGGTTAAATTAAGATTTTCGTCGATATTGTGACGAACTTTCGTGGCAATAGCGACGAAAATCCCGCCCTGTTTAAAAAAAATATGAAACTAGTGGAAGCGTTGAAAATTTTCATGGAATAATCCGCCCATATGTAGTAGTGCCCCTCATATGATACCTGCAAGGAACTCATGTCAATAACATGTGTAGGATCACTAATATAATGTCTCAAAACAGATACATGAAAAACATCGTGCATACGCCTCAAAGAATCCGGCAAGGCTAGTCAATAGGCCACGAGCCCCTTTCTCTCCACAATATCGAAAGGTCCCATGAACCTAGGAGAGAGTTTAGCTCCCTTCCCAAACTTGATCGAACTTTTATGCGGTTTAACCCACAAGAATACTCGATCACTGACCTCATAACTACGGTCGACATGGTGCACATCGGCATAAATCTTCTGTCGATTCTGCGCTTCTTTAATCCTTTGTCTTATTGTTTTCATTTGGTCTTCCATTTCTTGGATCGCTTCGAGTCCCACCAAGACCCTATCCTCAAGCCGATCCCAACTCAAAGGCATCTGACACAGTCGCTCGTAAAGAAACTCGAAAGGCACCATATTAATGGTGCTCTAGTAACTGTTGTTGTAAGCGAACTCCACTAGTGGCAAGAATTCTTCCCAACAGTTTTTGTTGGTCCATCATGTACATGTGCAAAATTTCCTCCAAGGTCTGGTTCATTCATTTAGTCTTCCCATCAGTCTCTGAGTGATATGCAGTAATAAAGTTAAGTTGGGTTGTCAAGTCCTCTTAGAAACTCGTCCAAAATCATCAAGTAAACACTGATCCTCGATCGGATATAATCCTCTTAGGCACGCCATGCAACCTCACAATCTCATTGATGAAAACTCTAGCTATGTCAGGTGCCTGATATGTCGTACGCACAGGAATAAAGTGAGCACTCTTCTTCAGAGTGTCTACTACTATTAAATTCAAGTCATGTTTCCTTATCATCAGTGGAAATCCAAATTTAAAATCCATCGAAATAATCTCCCATTTCGATTCTGGAATAGTGTGCGGTTGTAGTAATCCTGCTGGGTGTCTATGTTCAACCTTTACCTGCTGACATTCTAGACATCTAGCCACATAGTTGACTATGTCTGCCTTCATTCCCTTCCAGAAGAATAAGGGTTTAAGGTCTTCCTTCATCTTTGTGACTCCCGGGTGAGACATGTAAACTGCTCTATTAGCCTCGCTCAGGATCAACATCCTCAACTCGTCGTTCAACGATATGTAAATCCGATTTTTAAACCTCAATAATCCATCGCTATCAAATGAAAATCCTTCAAATCATGGTACCATCATTTTGTTTTGTCTAGTAAAACCCTCGGCCTCTTTATACCAGTCATCATCATGTTGTAAAGTTAGAATATTTTCACACAGATTTGTCTGAAGAGGCAGCACTGAAAAGATGCGTGATCTCTGACTCAATGCATCCTCCACTCGGTTCACTATTCCTTTTATGTAAGTAATATCAAAGTCATACTCGCTAAGAAATTTCGACCAATGTCGTTGTCGTGCGTTCAGGTTGCTTTGCGTAAATATGTGTTGTAGTCCGCAGTGGTCAGTCTTTAGTTCAAATTTTCATGCAAAAAGGTAGTGTCTCCAAACCTTCAAGGCATATACGATGGCTAACAACTCCAAATCGTGCATCGCATAGTTCTCCTCATGCCTTATCAGTTTCCTCGAAATGTAAGCGATCACTCGTCTATCTTGCATCAAGACTCTGCCTAAGCCTTCCTTGGATGCGTCAGTGCATACCAAGAAGTCTGCATCCATGTCAGGGACCTTTAGTATTAGTGTTATTGTCAACAACTCCTTGAGCCTCCTAAATTATTCTGCACATTTCTCGGTCCAAAAAAACTTATGTTTCTTCTTTTGCAACTCCGTGATTGGATTTTCTATCTTTGAAAATCCCTCGACGAACTGTCGATAGTATCCTACTAAACCCATGAAGCTACACACTTCTAGGACATTCTTCGGTGCATTCCATTCCATAATAGCCTTGACCTTGGCTAGATCCACAGTGATGCCTTCACCGGAGATGACATGCCCTAAGTAGTGAATCTTTGATTGATAAAAAAAGAGCATTTGGAAAACTTCACATACAGTTTTTGCTCTCGTAGACACTCCGGTACCAAGCGCAAGTGCTCGTCATGCTCCTCTGTCATTTGAGAGTAGATCAAAATATCATTAACGAATACTTGGATGAACTTGTCCAAGTACTCGCGGAACACCCCGTTCATCAAACTCATAAATACTCTTAGGGTGTTTGTCAGTCCAAATGGTAAAACAATAAACTCGTAATGTCCAAACCTCGTCTTAAAGGTAGTATTAGGGATGCCATCTTCCTTAATCCGTAACTAGTAGTATATTGATCGCAAGTTGATCTTTGAGAAAAACATTGCGCCCTTCATTTGATCGAACAGATCATCAATTCTTGGCAACGGATACTGATTCTTGATCGTGGCCTTGTTCAATTGACGGTAGTCAATGCAGAGCCTCCACGACCCATCCTTCTTTCGTATGAAAATAACAGGTGCACCCCATGGTGACACACTAGGACGTATCATTCCCAGGTCCAATAACTCCTTCAGTTGCATTTTCAACTCTTGTAACTCTAGGGTTGACATCCAATAAGGCATTCTTGCTATTGGTTCACTCCCCGGTTTTAGGTCTATGGTAAAGTCCAATTCCCTCTCCAATGACATCCCAGGTAACTCCTCTAGAAATATGTCCGCAAACTCTCTCACCACCGGAAGGTGTTCTAAACCTTCCTCTAATCACTTCTCATTTAACACAAGGATCGCATAAATCTTGCACCCTTTGCGCATGCTCTTCCGTAGTTGTAAGGAATAGATGAACCTCAGGAAAACTCTGTGGTTCCATCCTACAATCACACGTCTCTATCCCTCATCATCGACCAAGCTCAACCATTTCATCTAACAGTTGAGTATTGCCTCATGAGATTCCAGACAGTCCATACCAATCACGACATCATAAGATCCTAAGATCGTGACGTACAAGTTGACCTTGGTGAAAAACTCTCTCAGGTTGAGGATACAACCCGTAACCTTTCCTCCGACCCTTTGCTTGGATCCCAAGGCCATCTCTATGAAGATAAACTCATCATGCTCGACTGCCTTTACCTTAATCCTTTTTAGCATTGCACCCAAAATGAAACTCTCGGTAGCACCGGGATCTATCAAAATACTAAGGGTCTGGTCAGTGATGATACCTATTGTCTCGAGCACAGTCAACTGATGCTCTACCTGGTGGTTATTCACCACTACATGAATCTGATGGGCCTTGCCCATATCTCCCACGGTAGTGGGTCCAGCTGATCTGGATGCTCTAGTCCTCTCCACAGGGCAGTCGCACTAGTAGTGTGGCTCCCCACACGTCCAACACCCCTTCTTCGGCCCAGTAGTCCTGGTAGACAAAGTAAAATATGATGGCCCATCGGCCTAGAATCCTGGTCTGTTCTACTGAACAGGCCTAAACTGTTGTTGTTGCGGTCGATGCTACTGCTGATGTTGTGGTCCCCGATAAGGTGTTCGTTGTTGAGGCATCTGTCGCTGAGGTGCAGTGAAAGCGGATACCCTCTGGAAGCCACGATATCCCGATGTATGTCTGGCTAGTGTCTCATGCTGCTGTGCACCAGATGACACCTACCCTGCTGGTCTCGCTGGAGTCCTGATCTGACCCCCACTGATAAGCTCCTCCTCTGCTATGAGGGCCTTCTGGACAACATCATGCAAGGTTTGAGGCATCAAAATCTTGACCTTTGCACGTACGCTACCATTAAGTCCGAACATGAACCTGTTGACCTTAAGTTTCTTAGTGTTAAGGTGCGGAGCATACCAGAGCAACTCCATAAAACAGGCCTTGTACTCGGGCAGCGTACGATCGCCCTCTTATAAGGCATTGAACTCATTGAGTTGACGCTCAATGAATTCCTATGAAAGGTACCTCTCTTAGAACCGTTCCTCAAATAGTTTCCATGACACATCTTCAACAACCACGTTCAACTGCGGTAGGAGCGTATTCCACCATAGAAGATCACTCCCCTTCAGTTGAAAGACTGCAATGTGGACCTTCATGTTGGAGGTATAATCGCGAAGTGCAAAGCACATCACCATATTCTCCAACTATGCCTCAGCGGTTGTGTCGTTTGGGGCACCAAATAACTTGGGAAATTTGACCTTCTCAAGTTCATAGTGAATGCTACCAGTACCGACCGGAGCACATGGTGGAACCTCAGCGGGTGTCAGTGCCCTAGCCTCATCTCTTTCTAAATGGTCGATAAGTGCCTCAGACATGTGCTGAAAAGATCTCATCATTCTGACCACATCACCAACTGCTATATGCTCTTATCTCACAACCTGCTCGTCTCCCTGGGGATTAGATCCCTCAGGCATGGATGCTACTGGAGGCGTCGTGCCTCCTCCCCTAGCACCCCGTCGTCTACCTCTGTGGCATCCTCTAACCATGATTACCTGCATGAATACAATTCAACTCAATTAGTAACATTATAATTAAATCATATCAACGAAAGTCATAGCGATCCCAATTCATGGGTTGAACCCGCTCTGATACCACATGTGGTGTCCCCATCTGGTACGACTCCTACGATGCACAACCGGTAAAAGCACCCTTAATTTTTTTTTTTTTTGTGTGTGTAGGAAGGTAATAATGACATTATACTCAACATCGCAACATGATGACAAACACAATGCATGAAACTCACGCAACAACAACATAACGAACTAACGTAAAAGCACATCAAGCACCTAGAAGCAATGTACAACACTCAACCAACAAAGAATAAGAATGACTACCCACCCGTCCTACCCTGCAATGGTTAGGACCTCCAGGACACATAAGCAACACTCAAGCCTAGGTTCCCATCGATTTGGACCATTTAAGGTCTCAAGGCTGGCGACTATCCTGAGGAACAAGGAGGTGTCTACATTCCGCCCGACGCAAGTAGACCAAGCCTACTAAGCTAAGTAAAATCATCCTAACAACCCCACGAACCCTAAATTAATTACACAAGTAACTAGAACCCTTACAGTGAACAAACCAACCACATTAAATGTTTACAAAACCAAGTTCAAACATTAATTATAATGAACAACAACACCCTCAACAGGAAGCACAAGCTAAAAATGACCTTGTCAACAACCCAACCATTAATCAAGGCTAAATGGTCAATATCTATGATTTAAATTGGCATTAATTACAGATCAAATGACCAGTCTAAATTCCATTAGTCAATGAGTTACCACCCCAACTTAACATGAATTATGAGTCAAATTTAGCGAGTCTAAGATACGATTGTCATTATTGTACAATCTAAATTTAACCTTAAAACAATCAAATGAGCAGTTCTAATTTATAAATTGTCATCAAGGTGCCATCCAATTCAACATTAAATGGACATCAATAAGAAAGTCTGAACTTTGACTTGGTTAATAATTAAAAATATAATTAACATTAATTATAATCTAACTAGCTTGTCTAAATTATAAATTAGCCATTAATCAAATAGACATTAAATACAACCAATTTAGCAAGTCTAATTACCATTTGTCCATCATTACAATCTAATTGACAAATCTACTTCAACCAATACTAAAACCATAATTACTATCTAATTGTCAATAATTATGATCTAACTAGCATATCTAATTATAGATTAGTCATTAAGTTACAACCAGAATAACATCAATTATGAATCGGTTCGGCAAGTCTTCTTTAATCAATACTAAAACTGAATTGACATGTCTAAATTAAATTAACTTAAGAACTATCTAAGAAGGAAGTGAGGTTGTGTAAACAATCAATATAGTAATCAAAATGGAAGGCTCTAATATAAAATAAAGACTGTGTGTTCCATTTAAGGTTGTTTAAACATTAATGGTTGTTCTAAGTCGTTAAATACTGTCAGCCAAATAAGTCTATTCTAAACTAAGGTGGTTTAAGAAAGGAGTTTTAGTTAATCATGCAAAATAAAATTGTTGTTCAGATGACGTCCCCTCATGCCTGCTAGCTAACATGCTACTATTAAAAGGCACACAGTCTGCAAAAAGAAGGGGTACACGCCCTTAATATCAATAGGTAAAATTCCATCGCAAACAAGAAAAACTAAACACAGGTAAGGACAAGGGAGGGGAAATCGATGCAGGTTAACCTAACAACGAATGGCAGTCTGGTCAAAGTATAATGCAGTCCTAATAAGGCTAACGCTAGGTAATAACCCCATGCAGAAATTGCCAGGCACACTCACCCACGAATTACCATGGAATGCAGTCATCAGCATGGAAAGAGCCAGGGGGTAAAATCGGTTTCTTTTTAAAGGCTAAAACACCACACGATTATGGTGGGCGATTGAAATCTCAAGGTGTAAACGCTGACTAGTAACGATATCTTCAGCAGAATTAACCAGTTGTCCAGAGCGGTGTTGTTGCCATGGATGGTGTAAGAAGATGAGTAAAAATGATTGCTAATCGTTGAAGGCATCAATCAATTTGTTGAGATTAAAACATTCAGAATTTCTTTGATTTTCTTTTTCTTTTTCCTTTTTTGCTGAGTTAATTTACAAGTAAAAAATGTTGAGTTTATCTCAATCACTAAAATCCATGAATTCGTGATCTTCCAAGTAATTCGCTGAGTTAAAGGACGAGTCTATAACATCCCAAAAAAAAAAAATTGTTGAGTTAATCGTTGATGTAAGGTAGTCCCAACAATCAGCTAGGGACAAACATCAAAGGTAGACGGATAACCCATTCGTCCTTTGCTCATCATCCTCACAAAGAAAAGCAGGGCATTGAGATCCATAGGTCTTTTAACTCTTAGGCGTTGACCGTAGATCAGGCTCCTAGCCGACTGCTCAGGTGAGGACTAGTGATCTAGGGATGAAGGCTAAACAACCACGAAAGTCACAATCAACACAACAAGATGGTCAAGACGTGCGGGGAAATGAAGCCATGGGAGTCAATATATCATCAAGCTAGCCTAATTTTTTTTCCGAAAACCATATAAATAGTCAGTTCACTTACCCAAGTAAAAATACAGATTCAAGCATAAGTTCTAAAACAATTTACCATACAAAATGAAGAAAGCGTATCTTTTCCTTTTCGGAGTGGACGTCCCATGTGCTCCTTGCAACTCCCGCGTGTCGACCTATGAGACTTCAACGATACCTCCTAGCCAATGCTAGGGGTACTCTTCTTCCACTTTATCCCCCCGAGCCATAAAGGGGCCACACACTCACTATCCAGAGATTTCGACTAGCTCCCAGCTTGCTTCACAAGGTTGAGCTACCACTCCTCACCGAGCTGGGTATCCCAACTCCCACAAGTTAAGTCAATCAAGTGGATATTTCTACAACGTAACATTACGCAAATAGAAGAAGATGCAACCTCCATCTCCTCCCTTCATTATATAGAGTTTTGTGGTTCCTTACTTTCCAAAAATCCCGTTTAGTTAAGTTTTTTTTAAATTTAATTCCTAAAAATTCCTCCCCGTACAAGTGTCACCCATCCCCTTCATTCCTCCATAAATTAATTTCTTTAATTAATTAATTATCCTTATTTCCCTCACCCACCTAGAGTTACTCCTAGAATCGCTCCTAGGTGTCCCCAAATTCTCTTACAGGTTTTAATGATTTTCCCCACTATTAATTTGCTAGTTCAGTTTAAATTAGAAATCTCTTAAATGGTAGATACTTTACTTAGTTTGACTTTCCTCTTTTTCCCTTTTGTTTCCTTTTTTTTTTGTTTGTTTCCCTCTTTTCCTAGTTTCCTAATATTTTAGATTTTTCCCTCTTTCCCCTTTTTATTTAGAACTCAAAAAGGCAGGTGTGGAAATTAATCCTTTTTCCCTTTTCTCATTTAATTAGTATATTTTAAATTATCAAAATAATAAAACAATTAATTCCCCCCTTTTTTTAAATTTTATTCCAACAGATTTTTTTTGAATAAATTAAATTTCGTACTCCCTCCATGTTACAAGATTTAACGAATATCATAATTATTATTTTGTTGTTTTTATTTTTATTATTAATATTTTTTTTTTAGATAGATAAAATTTTACCACTGGCATAGTTTAGACTTAAACCTTAAATTTTCGTGATGGGCGACATTTTATTAGGGAAAATGTTTTTATTTTTTTATTTTTATCATAGTGTTCATCCTAAGGCCGACTAGGTTTGTTCGTTTATCAAAACAGTGTGACGTGCCCTTCAGGATGCACTAGGTGCTCCAAGGGTGCCACTCTCCCTAATCTGTTTCCCTTGCGCGACGTGCCCTTCAGGACGCACTACGTCCTCCAAGGGTGCCAATCGCCTCTTGACTGACTTGGTAGACATCAAAAACCCCTGGAGTCAATACTCCGCTAGGTGAGCTTGTGGGAGACTAAGGGCCTCTAAGGAATAAGTCCCCTGCCTTATTGCGTGCCCCTTAGAATCATCATGAACGATTATCGCAATCTGCCCTCATGGCATCGTGGGTCCTCTCGAACTAGGTAAACGTTAACCTACATTTCGAGATATGGTGAGAGTGCTAGTAGGTTGTGGCAGATCTTTTGTCCACACCTCTCCCTCAACATCTCTGGTAGTCGTGCGTGACCCCTTTACTCCACATGTGAGTCTCGTCGGCAAGCTATCGTCAGTCTGCATCATCAACAAATCATGTCAGAATATATCCATATCATCTAATCAGAAGTACTAAAATCATAGTAAAACAATCAAACCCCAATGGTACACTCCCCGACTCGATACAGAGTCTAAGGGGTTCCATCGATGCCTCTGAATCCTCGAGGTCCATAATCCTAGACACTCAGTAAAATCGATTCAATAGCACCTGTCTATGTCAATGTGGTAAAACAACATGTCATCAACTCATAATGCCTCATAATCAAAATCAAAAGTTTTAATAGCATAATAATCTAGATCACTTGCGAGCAAGTGTCCTCAAAGAATAAGTTCGCTCAGTGCACCAGAGCGGGATGTTACAATTTCATCACGTTCATCAATTTATTTTGAATTGTAAAAATTTTGATATTGATGAAAGTGTCATGTGCAGGATTTTCACTCTCACCTTAACAGGCCAAGCAAAAGACAAGTGTAGATGATTACCAATTGCTTCTGTAGGCAGCTGGGATGAGTTTGTTCGAATGTTCTTGCATAGATTTCAAGATTATGATTTTGATCAGGTTTTCCTCGAACTTGAGAACTTGCAAAGAATTGAAGGTGATTCCTATGAAGATTTCTTCTTAAATTCAAATTAATTTGCTTTCAATTTAAATATGATGATTTTCCTTCACAGTTTGAATTAATAGGTCAGTTTAGACATATTCTTTCACTTTATTGTACTAATCATGATTAACCAGAAGGTATAATTTTTCTTACTATATTTTCTATTGTTGATGAACCAGTTATTTCCTATGATATGGTTGATCCTATTGTAACAATCAATTCAGAAATTACTGAGGAACTATTTTAGGAAAACATAAATTCATCCAATGAAATTTTAACTCATCCTGAAAATGCTTTAAGTCCTAATATAATTCCTGAATTAGATTGTTTCCATGATGTTGACAGTTGTCTCATTAGAAGTAATTCAACTAAAATTTATGATATCATAATTAATACTCCTCAACTCCACATATTAGAACATCTTGATTCTCATTTTCAAATAGGGGAAACTCTATTCAATCAATTCAATCCCCTACATGAAAGTGATATCCATTCTAAGGAGAATAATAAAGAAACGGTATTAGAAATTCGAGAACAAGTTTTTAATGATAATGATCTTTCCAATAACAGAGAGACATTTAGTTTTATCTTTTCCAATAGTCATTTTTCATTATACCTTGATATTTTTGCTGACATAAATTTGTTTGATAATCATCTAAGTGTTCCTCTTCATTTAAATGACATTTTACAAAACAAAGGAACTGTCATAAGTCAAAAAGATTTTGTATATCATGATTATCAAAGTAATGAGTCATTAAATAATCATTTTCTCGATAATTTTCATACATGTTCATCATCTTATGTTTTTGGTCCTGATCTAAAGGAAAATAGTCAAGGTCGTGAATATGAAATCATTTATGATAGTGATCTAGAGATTGGGGATAGTAAGGCACTTTACCCCCAGGTGATGGTTATGTCAGGTCATTGTATTGTCAACCCTCGTGATCAATCCAAATTCCAATATGTAGGATATCCTTTTACTGGTCATATTTCAATTGATTCTCATCTTGAGTCTTCACATAATGATTTCAATTTTAAAGAAACAAATTACATGCATGTATTTGATTCTTATGATATAACTCAAGTTTCTACTTCTTTTTATAATCTTGAATTTTTAACACAAGTAGATGTCGGTTCTAATATTGATTACACTATAGGGGATGATACTTGTAAAAAGAAAACTCTTGCAAATAAGTCCTTAGTTTTTGTTGATATTCATGTAAATAGTAATGTATTTTCTTTTCATATTAGTACTAATTTATCTCAACACAGTCAACATATTACGTTTCCAATCATGGTTCCATTTCAACAATTCCACAATCATTTTCATGACAAAATTGAATCTTGGTTGGAAAATATACTCAAAAGAGATTCCATGTTGATAAAAACATTCTTTTGTCTCTATTAGAAGTAGATGTACATAAGAAAAATATTTTGATTGTTTACTATTCTAAGTTTTGGTTACTAATTCCTCTTGTACATATGTTTATAGGTATAAAAGAACTTGAATGGCTCCACTAGAAATATGACTATACTTAATCATATTTATCTCCTAAATTAGAGTAGGAGTAGGAATAGTTTACCTTAGGTTTTATTTACTTTAGATTCAATAAACTGATGATCTTAAGAATACATGAGCTTCATCAGATGTGCAACTTCTTCATGATTTAATTTTTATCATAGGAAGAAGTTACATCTTCAAGGTAAGTCTCATATGTTTATTTCTGTCTTTTCATTATTTTCTTTAGGTTTTTAGTTTAAATCTTATTTTAGTGTTTGTTGATCTAAACTCTATTTTTGTAGGTCTTCATAAATTTCCAAGAAAATCTAGCACCCCTGCTTACTTGGAATGCATTGTCCTTGTTCCACCAATTCCGAGTTAGGAAAAGCAACAATGATGCAGATCAAATTGCAAACAAGATAAATTAAGGAGTTTCTAAACTTTTATGTTGCATTCATCCCTTCTGATTTAACTTTGCTTTTTTATTATTGTTGCTACCTAGTTTTTGTATTTTGGTTTGACTAAAAAAGCCAATCATCTTCAACTTTACAAGACATAATTTGTTAAGATCCCAACTTAAGATGAACAAACATGTTTTTTCTTATTTCCACTCTTTTTTGAGATATGATTTCATAAGTTGTCTTGTTGAAGTTTCTTTTCATAACTGGTTTTTTATATACCTTTTCTTTCTTTGTTTGCAATGATTTAAATTTTTTGTTTTGGTTTTGAGTGGATTTTGTGTTATGGGGAAATGTTTCATTCCCAACATTAGTTGACCTACATAGGGAAATCTTGAATCTCTTCTTTTCAATAGGATTTCATTTACCTAAAGGTCATCCATATCAAGTTTTAACTTTTCTCATACATTAATCATTATCCATGGGGATCATTAGGATATGTTTCAAGTATTGTGAGCTAATATTTAAAAAATAAATAATTGCCGACATTCTTTACTTTGAATCCCTCCCACCCTTCCACGTTTAAAAGCCTCTACTTTGATAGTTTAAGAGAAACTAGTGGGGTCAAACTCAACTCATATTGCATCCAGTACTTCAAGCTAAACCCTCTTGTACCACCCCACTCTCTTTACCTAATTGCTAAAATAAATTCTCTAAATATAAATCAAAATGGTGGATTAAGAGAGTTGAAAGCACATATGTGTGAGAAATTATTGTAAACCCATCGAAGTACTGAACAGACTCATTGGCAGTGGGTAAATGCATACATGGTACTGAGATAACTTCGTTGGGGTACTGAACAGGCCTGTTAGCAGTGGAGCAATGTTGGGAAAAGAGGTAATTTTATAACAGATGCATACTAATATATAATAACCCCCTATCTATTTTTATTATCCAATAGTAGATATGTAATTAAAAGTTAATAAATATTCCCTATATTTGGATTCACTATTTTGGACTTGGGCATTCAAGTACTTTCATCTTTAAAAGATTATTTTTCTTTGATTCTGTCTTATGTGGGGCCTTTGAGAATGGCTTAGTGTACAAGAAACTGATGAAAGATTTCATTTCAATCTTTGGTAAATTTAGTTCTATTATCTTAACCAGAGATAATTACTTCTTCCCCATGTGCCACCAATTTTTGTGGCCACAACACCCCCCATAATTTTTTGAAATTACTATGGGTCCCTCCATATGAATTTTGTTAATATCACCTTGATTTGTTTTTGGTTCTCTATTTCTAGAGATTTGTATGTCTTGTTTTTCCTTTTGAAGTTCACATTGTCTTATTCGATATATTTCCATTGAAATGATTTGTTTGGTTTGGTTTTATTATCTAGTCATGTAAATATTTTATTATTTAGGTGATTGGTTTGGCTTTCATTGGACATTATTAAATCACAACAACTTGATTAATTATTGGAAACAATTTTAATATGAATTTATCACATTCACTTTGTTCTAAAAGAAGACTACGAAGAATATTTTTATCATTCAATAATTAAAATGTGATTCTAAAATTTGGTTTAATTGGTTGATTTAAATTTTCCAGCAATTGAGTGATTATTAATTATTTTGGAGTTAATTTCCTCAAATTTGCATAATATCCTCAATTTCAAAACATAATGTCGAGTTAAGTTATATAGTTTTGTTTTATTTAGAATATGTGATATCAATCAGATTTAATTTTATTTGGAGATCTTGTAGTTTATCTTTTAATAGATTTTTTTATGAATTTGATTTATTTTTGTTATTGGTGTCTATTACAAATCTACAGTTCAACTATAGTCACCAAAATTTTCTCAATTGAAAAATTCATATATGTTTCAGGAGGTGAAGTTCCATCCAGCATTGTGAGAAAATGATGAGGAATTTTCTCAAACGGATGCAAACCCACTTCCCAAATTGGGTTATTTACCTTCAATACAAGTTGTTTCCTTGGAACATGAACATATTGAGAGAAATATTATTAGATTCAAACATGAGTTTTCAAAATTTATGTGTTGTCAATTTTCAGGAGGTGAACTTCCAGATTCAATCCTGGACAAACGATGAGGAATTTGAGGAAATGGTTGAAACCCACTTCCAAAATGATCGATTTACTTAAAAGACAAAGGCATTTCTCAGAAAGTGAAGATATTGGGAGAAATTGTGACCTAAGTGAGTCAGACTAGATTTCGAATCAGTTTCAAGAGGCTAACTTCAAACTTAAATTGTGCACAAACCAATAGGAATCTGGAAAAACAGTTGAAAAACCACTTCAAAAACAAGGAAATTACATCATTGTAAGAGGATTTTTTCAGAACCCAAACTATTTGGGAGATATGATGTGTTCTTTCGGGGGGTTCTATCCATATTTAGTTTTTTGCAAATTCTATAGCTGATTTTATTCCAAATTTTGTAGCTAATTGATAGGAAGTTTTGGTCGACTCAAGGAGGATTCGACTTGAAGGAAAAGGAATGTATAAAACTTTATTTATTCATGTGTATGGGGATTCCTCTTATATGAAATTTAGAGGCTCTGATAACTATTGTAAAGGGATTTTAGTTGTAGGTGAAGAGGAATACTCAGATCTAAGTTATTTGGGGGTTTTCTTTTCAAGATTCAATCTTTGTATTTGAGACAGGGTTTGCACTATTGCAACTCTTTTTCTTCAACAACAAAGCTCCTTATTTTGAAAGGATTGTTGGAGATCCATTTGTAAAAAAAAACAATGAAATCAATTTTATTATTTGTATTCAAATACTTTTATTTGTTAATGCAAATTTTACTCTTTTAATGGAAAATATGTGCCAATTATTTCATATTTTGCATTGTTGTTTGATATGAGAACGATTTTCTATTAGATCAGCTATCGGATCTAATGGTATTATAGATTTTTTATTTATTTATAATCTTCTCTTGTGCTTCAATCCAATTTCTGAGTAACTATTTACTTAGAAATTTGTCATTTGAAATATATTTAATTGTCATTGAATTGTATGAACTATTTATGCATTTTAATGGCCCATCTTTTATTGTTTTAAATACCCAAACAAAGCATGTATGGAAATCATAATGTTAATTATTTGAACTGATTCAACAACTTGATATTCATCATAAAAGCATGTTTAATCTCCACTATATTTAAATCTTTTCACCTGGTATTTGAAAACTATCTCTTGAGTATCAAGTTAGATTAGTTTCATTTACTTTATGCATTGTATTTAGATTTAGAATTAGAATTAGATTAATTTATTTCATTTTGTTGAAGTATCCTCACACATGAGAAATTTCATCTGTGGATGCGTTGAGCCGTTGTGTCATCTTAAGACTTGTTTTCTTGCAAGCCAACTGCGAAAAGGTAATTACTTCTCTTTTGTCTACTGATAAAATGTAACAGCCTCGTTGTTATGACAACAATCGACATATAACAAGATAAAAAATAAAAAATAAAAAAAATCTTGTTGCATTAGTAAATACATTTCCATTAAAGCAACTTCATTGACACATCATCAAATATATTAATGAAAAACATGAGCACAAAATCAACCATTCATGACATAAATCCAACACTTCATTACAATGAAAAGCGATATACAAATTGACGCAGTATCACAAATAAATAGCAGCCCAATTTCATTGCAGTCATACAAATAAATGATGACACAAGGGTAACCATCATCATATCAAACATACATAAATATTTAATACTCACTGTGCACAAGAGTAAATAACTCTAGAACCTTCACAAGCCAACTTAAATAATGAGTGAGAGAAAACTAGCTACTAAATAGTCATGCCACAAAATTAAGGTGCAGTGTAGTCAACACAACTCGACATTGTTCCATGGTGTGCAAGAAATATAATATCTAAACAATCATTTGTACAACAAATTTTTCATGGTGCTCGAAGTAGATAACCAAACAATCATTCATTATATTAACTTTTCATTGCGTGCAAGAAGTAAAATCTAACATTAAGAAAACATCAATCAATAATCAAACAATGCACAAGAGTACAATAATTACCTAACCACCCATACCTTGCATTAATCATGTGCAATTAATCAACTTTATTTAAATTAAGGGTGCGAGATCAAACATCTACTTTACTATAAGGAGTGCGATTATTCCAATTACCCAATAACCAACTTCCATACTAAACAAGGCACGCACGTGATCTGAATAATGAATTAGTCATAAACAACATTTATACATTGCACACAACAATTCTAAACCATCATTCTTACATTATAATAGTTGCGCACGAGTGTAAAGAAACTACATAACTCATCATGTTAGCATTCAATCAATGATGCAAGACTTGTCCTTAACTTCATTTTCATGGCTCAGTAATCGTCTAGTTATCAATTAATCCATACTTCAACACCACAGTTAAGGTGCATGAAAATCCATTAATGCAATTAAAGCATACATCGCCTCAAATAATGGCACAAGAGAAGACCATTAAGAATAAATCATACATGATTAATATTAAGGGCGCAAAGTATCTAATTCTTAATCCAATCAAGCAACATCAATAATCAAGGTGCAATAGAAAATGAGTTAAAATCCGTGAGGCAATACAATTTAATGGCACCCGCAATAAATGATAAAATTTAAGGGCAAGAGAAAATTATGATGCAACACGCAAAGAAATAAGTCAGGGTGCAAGGTAACATCAATTTTATTCAATGTGCGAGGAGAGTAAATTATATACAAATATCCATTCCCAGGTATACTTTTCATGGCGCAAGTAACTAAGGATTACTTATTATCCATCCACATGAATCTTAAGGCACATCAAGACAACTGCTCACCATACCAAGAAAGAAGAGAATAATGCATTAAAAGACTCAAATATTGCATTAAATAATATATCTTTAAGGAGAAAATCATGTGGCAATAAAGGCTCTAAATATTGAATTTAAGAATAAAGCATTAAAGAGAAGAGAAGATAGCATTAACGCTGTAAATATTTCATCAAATATCAGCTAGGTATCAACACTATTGATGCCATGTAATAAGAAATTGGGAATAACCCAAATGTATTTTTATCCACTTCATAAGGTTCAACATTAAGGAAGCTATAACATATAACTATTACTTATAAGGAAAGCTAATAAGAAATCAGGAAGGATCACTCCATGAGTTATGTATATTTAAATAATAAGCAGATAACAATTTATAACCATTAAAGCAACCAGGTAGGGTCCTTCTATAGAAATTACACACTAAAATCAAGGGTATTAGTAGTTGGAACCAACACAAGTGGGTGGGAAAAAGGGAAAGTGTTTAACAAGAATAACTCAGCCACTCAGTGAAGGACGTAGGGAAAAGGGGAAAATCTATGCAGCCAGGATTCGCCGACAGTCAGAACGCTAATGGAGTTATGGAGACCCGAAGCTGGAAATTAAAGACTGTGTTGGTTTAATGAGACCCCACTCATAAAGAAATAAATGTTGACTCTGAGTTAATAAAACAACATCATCAACTGATGCTAGTGGAGGGGAAATGTGCCAAGCAGTAAGGGACGTTGAGGTGAATTCCAAGATAAACTCGCCCCAGATAGGCAAAAACGCAGAGAAGGAAAGGAATTTTTGGGCCAAAAATAGTGATCCTATGATGCAGAGAGGCACGAGTTCAATATGGGGGAATTTTTACCCAAATTGCAGGGACCAAACTTCATCGAAAGAAACATAAAAACAAAACATAGAGTTGTAGTACCCAATTTCACTGTGTAAAAGAAGACACAGTGAAAAGTTAAAAAAAAAATGCAGTCATAAGAGAGGATCACTGAGAGTAGGATCGTTGTGTTAAATATGTAGTCATAAGAGAGGATCAATATGTTAAGGGATATCAAACACTGAGAAAAAACATGGATTGCTGAGAGAAATCCTCTCCACAAAAGACACAGTGAAAGGTTTTTTAGAAAAGGCAGAGTTACAAAACCCCCAAAAGAATAGAAGAACATGCCCACCCTCTGAAATCTTGAATGGAAATCACAGGGTTGCAGTGCCAAGAATTCATTGTGTAAAAGAATTTCAAACACTAAGCAATTGCCCAAAGCAGAGGTAAGTTTTGCTAGTGTTAAATCAGAATTTCGTTGAGTGACCAAATGTAGAGAAATTCAGGAGAATGCAGTGGTTCAATTTGTTGGTGTATCAACTCACCCAATCTTGAAGGTGAAAAAGACTAAAACGTTGGCAAGAGGTTATGCCAGAGTGTGTACATTATATTCAGGAATGCCTACTATAGGCAGCAACAAAATAATCACAATCTGAGCATGTACCAGAAAATGACAAATTCAATCTAAAATTTGTAAAAACCATGCACAAAAAAAAAAACCCGCCCAATATTGACTCCCATTCCTTTATTAAAATTAAGGGCCTCCTATTTTTGTTTTTTTTTCAAGGTTTCAGAACTGGATAGGGCAAAGAAACACTATGTATTCTCATGAAATAGAATTAATTTCAGTGGTTGAAGGGCTTATTCTGTTCTTCAGGATTTTACCCACCCCAACTTATATATCCCACCATCATTTCTACACCATGCACACCATACCATACATCAACGCAAAATTAATAACCGAAACAAAATTTAGAATTCAATGAATTCCTTGGCAATGATCGAGATCTTTGTTGCCATATATGCATACACCGACTAGAAGCATTCTAGTGGAAACCAATGGAGGGGGGAAATGGATAACAATGAACCAGAAATTTCATTACAATTAGTTTGATTTGGAAAAAAAACAATGCTAGGATTCCCTTTCTATAACACACAACCATCAATGGAATTCAATAGTTCGATATCAGAAACACAACAGTGACGGAAAATGCATATGTGATCAACCAATTACCATTATCTCCCTTTCGAAAATAGAGCAGCATCGAATCACATTTGTATAATCCTTTATAACAAATTGATCCATTGTGAAATAAGCTACGTCAAATTACATATATATAATCCTTGTTAAAATTTGATCCATTTTGAAATAAAGTGACATCAATTACATATATAATCCTTATTACACTAGATCCATTGTGAAAATAAAGGAGATATTAGAATTGTGAAAATAAAGCATGCACATGCCATCAACCTAGTACAATTTAACTTATCAAAATTAATGTCATCGACGAAACTGGGCTTGGAGATTCTCTTCGGCAACTAGCGATACTCCTCGCTCCCACTTTCTAATCGCAGAGACCTCACTAATACCTCCCAACCAATGTCAAGGGTAATCTTCTTCCCCCTTAGCCCCCAGAGCCGCAAAGGGGCCATGCACATATGACCAAAGAAGAATATAGCTCCTAGCTCACCTTGCAAGGTCGAGCTACCACTCCCTTTTGAGTTGGGCATCCCAACTCCCACAAGAAAAAAATCAGTTAAGAAAAATTCCAGTAGCATAACCTTACGCATATCATTCATCCTCCATTCTCCTCCTCTGCCATTTCTTTTATAGATTTCTCTTAGTGACTAGTTTTCAAAATGCAAACTAAATCTTTTTTCTTAATTTGTTATTAGGAAAATTCTCCCTTGTACACTTGTCACCTGATCCCTTAGTTGCACTAGAAATTCATTTAATTAATTAATTTAAGTTGCCAATTTCCCTCACCCACCTAAAAGTGTTCCTAAAAACACTCCTTGATGTCCCTTTATTCCCTCACATTCCCTTAATGAATGACGCCTTTCTTAAATCTTATTTGAGTTTGAAAATGGAAAGTTCTCTAGAATATATTCCCTCATATGTTCTACATTCCTTTTGTAATTATGTTTCCCCTTTTTGTCTAAGTTCGAATTTAGCAAGTTTTTCACAAAGACAACAATTAATCTTTCAAATAATTTAATCCTCCATAAATTTTTAAATTAAATTATTTACCCCCATTTACTTCATCCCCCCTTTATTACTTTCTTAATTAATTTTTAGTTCTGATGTCCTACTTAGACCTATGCTTTAAATTCAACTAGACTCTGCAAAATTGTTTTTAAGGGAAATTTTATAATTTAAACTTTACTCATACAACATTTATTTTAAGGTTGACGAAGTCAAAATGACATATTGTTTTCTAGGTACCTAGGTTCATTGACTCACCAATGTTAAAATCCGTGATGTTCCCTTCAATATGCACTACATGCTCCAAGGGTGCCACTCACCTTCATTCATGTTTCATTTATGCGACATGCCATTCAATACACACTACGTGCTCCAAGGGTGCCACTCACCCTTTGACTCATTTTTGTAGACGTCTAACACTTGGAGTCAAAACTCTTTCAGGCGACCTTCTGGGAGAGTAAGGGACTCTAGGGAATAAGGACCCTGCCTTATTGTGCGCCCCTTAGAATTATCGTGAGAAACTATCAGAGTCTTTCCTCATGACATTGTGGATCTCTTGAACTAGGTAATTGTTAAACTACAGTTCAAGCCATGACGAGAGTGCTAGTAGGTTGTGGCAAGGACGCTGCCACACCTCTCCCTCAATATCTTTGGTTGTCATGCATGACCACTTTACTCCAAATGTGAGTCTTATTAGCAATTTATCATCAGCCTACATCCATCAATGAAACATTTCATCAATCCAAAATCAACATCATAATATACCAGTCATATGACACATATGCAATAACCAAAAATAGCCAAACCATAAACAATTCACTCCCTGACTCTATCCAAAGTCCAAGGAGGTCCATCGATGCCATCGACATCCTCAATCATTCCAAAGTCCTGCACACTCGGTAGAAACCATTCAATAGCACATGTCGATACAAATATAATCAAATAACATATCATCATATCCACAAAATCATCATAATCCAAAAGTGAAACAGTCAATCATTTAAGGAACTGGATCACTTGCACACAAGTTTCCTCAAAGAATAATTCCAATCAGGTGTGCATAAGAGCAGGTTGTTACATACACCCCCTCTTGTTTTAAACTTTGTCCCGAAGTTTCATAGTATACAAGTGAAAAAATAAAGTATTTGACAGTATCTAGGAGTTAGTCATCAAACAAAAATGGAAACTGTAGACACATATCATATGCGTTCTACCAGGAAGATGAGTGTGGACTATAAATAATCTTATTGATCAACAGTTCAATGTCGTAGTTGTCGAATGTGACAATCCAGAAAGCGGATTGGCTCTATTTTGAGCTCACCCTCACCCAACATCCACCAAGAACTTAGTCTATCTCATGTGTAGGATCATTGACCTAAAGTTGCACATAGATACAAGATAAACATCGTGAAACTCCTCAAAGAATGAGGCATGGCTAGCCATTAGGCCCTTCAAAACTATGGTAACGCGATGCGCATTGGCAAACCCTTTTGTTGATCTTGCGCTTCTTCCATCCCATTTTGTATCGTTTGTATTTGTTCTTTCAGTTATTGGATCTCTCTGGTCCTATCAGGACCCCATCCTCAAGACAATCCCAACTCGAGGCACCCAACATGGTCGCTCATAAAGAAACTCAAATGGCGCCATCTTAATGGTTCTTTGACGGTTGTTGTTTCATGAAAACTTGGCAAGTGGCCAAAACTATTCCCAATGTTTCGGTTGGTCCAACACACACATACGCAACACAATCTTCCCGATTTGGTTCATTCCTTTGGTCAACCTGTCTATATCAAGGACATGTTGTACTAAAGTTTACTAGTGTTCCCAAGGCCTCTTGGGAAACTCATCCAAAATTTTCTTGCAAACACTAAATCCCTTATCAGATATGATTTATTTGGTACGTCTGGCAGTCTCAAAATCTTATTGATATAAAATCTAGCTATACTTGGTGCCTGATGCGTCATATGCATGGGGAAAAAATGTGAACTATTCTTCAAAGTGTCAACTATCATGAGAATCGAGTCATGCCTCCTTTCCTTCAGTGGAAATTCAATGGTGTGTTGAAATGGACACTTGACACTGAGAGGTGGGGGTGGATCAGTGTTACAAAACTTTGGACAATTTTCACTTTGCACAATTTAATTGAACAACACATATTTATTTCATTTTCTCAATCAATATATAAAAGAATAAATATTTTATTTATTTATTCAACTTGAATGAATACATAAGATTAATATTTGAATATCTTCAACTTCAAGCAACTGTGAGATACCCAGCTCTTTGTTACAAGACCCATCTTGTATTTCTCAGATCCAACTGAGAAATGAGAAATCCAACCCTCATAACAAGTCCCAGCTTGTTGATATCAGATCCAATTGAGATGTGAGGAATCCAATCCTCATACAAGACCCAACTTGTAAACATGCACCAACCTGATAGAATGAAACTTCTTTCAATCCATTATAAATAAATATATATACTTCAACAAATTCAACTACACATTCTTCTCACCATTCTTTCTTGTTTATATAGTCTTCCAATTGGTGTGAATTTGAATCATTGCATTTTTTTATATTGAACCATTGTACCTTTTCATTTAAATGATAATATTAAACTTTAAATAATATCATTTTTCCTTTTATCATTTATTCATAATGCTCATGATTTAACTCTCTTAATCATGACTGTGTGTCTGTTCTTTTGTCTTCATGAGTTGATCACAGACATGGATCGACTCATTATATCATTCTCATGCTTCTGCTATGTCAATTCGTCAACATATAATATACGATCTTTCACCTATTCTCTGTATTATTATGGTGTTAATTCTTTGTCGAATTACAAAGATGAAATCTGTATGAGGTGCTTCCTTCAAACCATTTTCATATGACCATAGGTGCAGAACCACAGGCTTATTAATTTAAGCATTGCCTCTTCTTTCTCCCTTATTCCTCTATCACGAGAAAAATGTTTTGTTCTTCGTAATTATTCCCCTTTTCTTTTTAGCCACCATATGTCCAGTGTTGGGACCGTGTTCTCCAGTACTTCATCCTTCGGGACTTCAGGCCTTTGCAACCTTTCAAATTTCCCAAAGAATATTTCACCGAATTGCATATATGGATTTTCACTAGTAGATTAGATGTTCCATATTTAATCTTTCATGAATGGACGATCCTTACTTATCTAGACGCTTCAATCACAATCGAAGATTATGACTTAATCAAGAGTTGAGATGAAAGTTTCTCATTCACTTCGGACCTTAAGCTATTCGTGGCTCCTGAACTTTGGAGTAGCAATTCCTATAGAGTGATTACCTATAGAATAAGTCATAAAGCGATGATGACCGCTTGTTGTCGGTTAACACCTCCACTTACGCTATCCTTCCACTATGCTTGATCATTGGTTGAGAACGCTCTGAATTAGATGGTTAGTGCTAAATTCAGCCTTTGGTGCTTCGGGAAGTTACTTTTGTTATAAACTTGTTTCCCCCAAAGTACATATGCCTGAAGTGATGTAACTTGTTGACGTCACTCCTGACTTGGAACTGGCCGAATGGCTTCCATGTGTCACTTAGATTCGTGACTTACACATACCTGAAATGATAATAACACCTTGACACTTTTCACCATTTGATTGTGTCATGTGTCCTTACTAACGTGGTCTGTTAACGTGGATCTCCTGATGTGTGTGCTATGTGTCTTCACTTCGTGACTTCAAAACTTCGGTCTTTGGGTGAATTTACATGTTCTCAACCCATTCTTTCCGAAGTGGTCAGCATCAAAGTTGACCACTATCCTTATCCAACAGTCATCATGTATTCTCCATCTTTGATGGCCCGTCTTTAAGTCGAAAAGGATTAACTTGATCCAATAACTATCGGGAATTCGGGTATTTGGGATCTCAGGCCTTTTTCCTTGCTTATCATATCCTTCTACTTTCCTTGATCCAACAATCGGGATATTATCTGAAGTGTTCCTTAGATCAGACGGCTTGGGTCTACTTTGGGAAAATTTGTGGCTTACTCTTTCCTTCCACTAAACTTGATCCAACTGTCAATATAACTCTCGAAATGATAATGGGAGGCTCCTGTGCATCATTTCTTCTGAGCCTCCTTTGCATCATCTCTTCTAATCTTTTTGGTTTATACATGGTTTCCAACTGAACCAAGGATATCGGCATGCTCTGATCTTGTGCAATCTAATACGCTTCCTCTCCTGAGATTTTTTTGTAGATTCCTCTGCACCTCGTGTTATGTCTTCTGCGCGACTACTCCTTAAAACTATCTCAATATACATGATTCTTCCTTGAATCCTTTGGAGTTTTCCTGTGGGGATTTCGATCCTGATGGAATTTATACAATGTGCTCTTCCTTATGAGCTTTGATTAATGTCCTTGCTTCTGAGCTTTAATCTCTGCATATTGTTTGACATTTTCATTCTCTGCATATTGTTTGACATTTTGATTCTCTGTTGACTGTTATATTATTGACATCAATGATAACTCATCAATGACAATTCATCATAACAACTTATCATCACATCAAAATTGCATCAACTATTGACATCAATGACGACGTATCAATGACAATATATCCAACAATATCCCCCTTTGTCATTGAGGGAAACACACTCACTACATACTCAAACTCCCCCTATGATGATACTTCTCTCTTCTGAAATTACTCCCCCCCTTTGACATCAATGGAAAAGGGTTGCTCCCCTTATGATCAACCTCTATATGTCTGCATGTTGTTGACCAAAATATGAACTTTGGTAACTCCCCCTGCGATCATGCTCTGCCTGCCATAATTGAATGACTCCCCCTATCAATCTGCTCTCTGACTGCCCTCGCCCTTTATTTCTAAAGGGGTATCTCTTCTTGACAAGGTCTCTTCCCCTGTCAATTTACTAACTGCTTATCTCAGTTCATTGGGATATTTATGTTCAAATAAGTAGTCTTTCAAAACTTAATCTAATTACTTTCTTATTTGATAACCAAAATACTCCTCCTGAGTTTTTTCTGACTTTCCTTTGTCAAATAAAATAAGAGTATGAATCTTACTAATCTTTTTGATTTGCTTCTTATTCTTATTTGATATTTCATAGGAACATCAATTTAGGATTGATACCATTTGATTTAATACCAATTTTGTTTATCAATTGATCTTTGTTGAATGATACTCCTTGAACTTATCTGCTACCTTTATTTTTCGTCTTCTCCCATTTTTTTGTATTTTATTTCTTTGGCTAACAAATTATGACATCATTAGAATTTTCTATTGTCCCATATTCTTCTATAAGCACTTCCTTTTATTGGGCTTCATTTATTTCATATTGAATTTCACATTCTTTATTAGGACCTTCACCCATCATGTTCTTATTATTAATTTCTTCATTTTCAGGTGTAATATCATATTTCTTTCTTTCTCCTTCAGATTTTCTTCTCCATATCTTTCTATGAGATATTCTGCTTTTTGGATCTTCTCTTTCTGATTGTGTTTTTGGAGATTTGTCATCTTCTTTCTTCTTCCAACTTTTATTAGGTTTTATCACTGACTTGAATGACTTATTTAAGGATTGAATTTTTGAACTCTTTCATTTTTGGGATTTGTGCCCAAACCTATCATGGTTGTAACATCTCATTGTATAACAAAATTTTGTTGTGTGCCCAACAAAATTGCATCTCCAACATCTTGTAACAACCCTAGTTGAAAATATTCTTAGGGATTATTAAGCAAAATTAATTAGGTGATTAATTGTCTTAACATGGTTTTAACTAAATAAAGATTAGCATAATAATATTAATTAAATATTTATTAGTTAATTAATTGTTATAATTTTGATTAATTAATTAAATAAATTAATTACCAATCACATTGAATGAACAGGGTAATAAATTTAATAGGGTTAATAAATTATATTGTTTAAATTAAATATTTCGTATACGGAGGAGATAAGGGGCATTAATAAATGGATAAGGAACATGAATAATTGGATAAGGGGCATTAACTATGTGGATAAGGTAATGAATGCAGAGATAAGGAAATAAATGAGGAGAAAGGGTAGTGAAGGAGGGATATGAGTGGAGGAGGCTTACGGATTTGGGGGAGGATTATCATTCGACTTGGATTTTGGGGAGGGCTCTCTTGGATTTGGGGATTTTTGCTGGAGAGAGTCTGAGTTGGGGAGTCTAGCAAAGGATCAGTACAGGGGGAACAGGTTTGCTGGAGGTTTTGGGCACGGGGGCCAGGATATCCATATGATATCCTGGAGCTAGGAAGCTATCCTAGTTGGCAGGGTGGAAACAAGGCTTGGGTAGTGTTTGACACAGTTCAGCAACGAACAACCAGATCGACGGGGAAATTAGCATCAGGGAGAGGTAATTTAATTATTCTGTTGAGTAATTCTTATGCTGTGGATAAAATTTTAATTTTTTTTTTTTGTCGAATATCATATGCTCATATGTTGGTGATTGAATTATTTTAGTATAAAAAAAAAATTATATGCTAAATTAGAATTAAATTTTGTATTTTTTTTTTATGACTACTACACATGGTATCAGAGTGCCTCGTTCACAATCTAGAGCCTTAAGGGCCAAGCTCTCAGCTCCAACTCCAGCTCCGCCTAACCTGTAAACCAAACACAGAAATTTTAACACAAATATAAAAATAAATGAAATACATATTGAAAATGTAAAAACAAATATCACAATAAAAAAAACAAGTATTAAAGCAGCTCTTAATACAATAGATAGATATTTCCTCCTGAATAGAGTGTGCACAACCCCTACTACATCTTGACATACTAAAACAAAGCTTCAATTATCTTCAGAAAATGCATATCGGGAGTTAGGACCAACAACGGTGATTGCTAATAACCAAAATAACCATTAGATTTCATAGAGGATAGCCTACGTTTGTCCTAATATATAACAAGCAAACTAGGTTAAAATAAGATTCAATAAAAGAATATTATGAGTAATCTCAAGTAAACTTAACTTGTAGATATCTAATACACAAAGTATCAACAAAGCAACTAGGGTTGTTACAACAATTGGAAGCAGAACTAGGATAATAAGTAGCACAGATCCATCTAAACCCTGGTTCTGATATGCCCCTCGAGTTTGCATATCTTTCAACCTCCATGGGTATATTAAAAAATATATCAGACCTGGGTTTTGATGGAATTGTGCTAATGCCCATATTTAGTACACCCAATCTACCTTCTAGATTCATCGTCCAATTAAAAAGGTGCTTAAACACAAAGAGAATGGATCACACCACCCTCAACCCCACCTTAGTCGTAGAATGTGCCTAGCTTCTACCCCTGCAATAATGACAGCCAGTTTCCCACATGGACACCTAATAACTTTGGAAATCTTATAAATATGCAAAATGCAAGCATTGTTAGAGATCCGAAGACCTGAAGTGTTAGCAGCATGAGACTAGAAGAACCCAATTGCCAACATTAAAGATTTGTTCTATTCCAGCATAAAAATTATTTATTTGGGTACTACAGTTCCCTTGACATCAAATTAGACAGGATTTCTCTTGGTGGTTTTCAAGGTACTGGCACTATCAGTTTGTTTGTAAAATGTTCTATCAATTCCAGATGAATTTCTCTCCAAAACTAATTTGTAAAATGATTTTTGAGAAGTAACAGATCATGAAATCCACAACAGTCTGTTTTAGATGCAGTTTGAAACGTGGCCATTAAAAATTTGCCCGACTTCAACTAAAATAAACTTTTTGGGTGAGTGTGATGATTTGTGCACTATACCTAAGCTGCAAGTAAGCTATAAATGTCATGGGATGAACAATCGATTCACAAATTGGCCTCTCCAGGTTGTGAGAATTTCTCCAATTTTGGAAGAGATGGGGATTTGACTTTTCACTCAGAACAGCCAAACACCCCACCTCGACTCCGACTACTAGGAAATTTACAGCAACATAAAAGAAATTGAAACCCTAAACTACTTAATGACAAGAGAATATATTCAAAACAATAACGCAACCATATTACAAATAGCAATAAAAGGTTCCGTGAGACTAAACCTCCAGAAAGTGTCCTGGTGAAATTTTAATGGCTG
>JZKD02S1735998.1:246632-261728 GCA_000966675.3 Picea glauca | reverse complement strand
CTTTTGGGGCTTCTAGATGACATATGAGGGTCCTCCAATTTCGTAAGGCCATAACTCTCAAACCGTGAGGAGTTATGTGACGTTATACATACCACTAGAAATGGCATGACATGTAATATCCATATATAATAGAATTATCTGAAAATATATCATAACTCATACCGTTACCCATCAAACAAACTTGGGTCCATTACCCAAACCTAGGGTCTCCAACTTCTCATGGCCATAACTCTCTAACAGTGAGGAATTATGTGGCGTTCCACATGCCACCCAAAATGACATGACAAGCACTATCCATCTAGGATAGTTTCCCTGACAAATTCACTTTCCTTCATCTCCTTATTCCACAATTAATCATGGGTTTTCTTACTCCACAAAGCATCTTCCTGTGAGGGATTTCACAATAAGGGGACCACTTTGGAGTTCATCCATATTTACTTCTTATCCACCATGAAAAAACAATAATGAGTCATATTTACATCAAACAATATTGGGTTCATTACCCAAACCTTTGTTCTACAGATCTTTCTTCAAGGGTTGACATCAATGACAACCAACCTTAATCAACATATATGTGGCTCGACAGGTGTGTCACTATGGATCTGATGATGATCCACTTGATTACAAGGCTATGCATGTAGGGATCAGACCCTCAGCAGTTATACCTATGGAAGAGCTCAGATCTCTCCCTATCACAACGCATTAGGGAGGATTATGGTGATGTAGAAAAGGGAAAGTGAGGCTAAAAGGTTGCCTCTATCCAGGATGGTGTAGTGTGCCTCGCTTTACATCTTATAGCTGGCAAGATCATCATAAAGAACTGTCCAACACAGGTTACTGGGTTTGTAGTAGACCTCGTTGGGAAGTGTGTGGAGGGTATGCAAATGAACTGGGCGAGTTACCTCATCAATGATATGGAGAAAGACTGTCGTGAAGCATGAGATCAGGGGTATGAATTCCATTTCTGCTCGTTACTTATATTAATCACATTTGTCTCTTGGCAGATGCCAGAAGGAGTGACATTTCCATAAGTTGAGCCATTGGAGCCATTGGCCACAAGGTTTTCCACCTTGTGGTATAAAAATAACATGTCGAAGTAGTGGCATTCGAACGTTTTCTTCTGTTCCTACTATGAGAAGCTAAAGCATTCTATTGAGGCATTCCCACACATGACACCGAACACATTGCACTAGTACAAACTGCTAGCAAATTTTCACGCAGATTGACACTTTATCTATATCACTGTGCGCAGGGATGAGAGCAAGGAGAAGTTGCAGTCCTATTATAAGCTAACCGATGAAGATATGGAGGATATCACCAAAGAATGGCCAGTGGAGTTCCTTGTACCGATTGAAACTACAGAACTCTATGACCCTGACATCATAGGAATCCCTTTGGTCACCCGGGTCGAGCATGAAAAATAGACTAGCACAAAGAAAAAGAAGAAAAAGGAGGAAGTGTAGAACATAGAAACTGATGAGGAGGACAACACCTCAGAGGAAAGTTGGCCTAACTCACCCACATGAGGAGGAGGAGACAAAGTAAATCAAGAATAAGGAGGGGAAGAAGGAGAGAAACAAGGAAAAGGTAAATTTACACCACCTAAGGATCCCCTTACCGAGGTCGAAACATCAAAGAAGAGGAAGGTTTCTCTGTAGAAGCCCTCCACAAGAAATAAGATGTGCACCACTAAGCCCAAGATGAAGGCCACACTCATAGTGGATGGCATCGATATAATCATCGCAACCATGGAGGATGATTCAGAGGATATCTTGCAATGATATAGAGCAAAGAAGGAGATGATGTATGAAAGAATTGAGAAGGAGCTAAAGAATATACAACAAGCCATCCATTTGAGCCGCGTAGTACCTACTGCACCTTCTTCGTTGAAGATTGCAGAATTGGGGGATGAGCCCGCCCAATTACGAAGGCTAGCAGATGCAATAGAGGTTTGACTTCGTCGAGTCCATGAAGAGAAGAAGAAGGCTATAGAAGCCTTGAATAAATAAAAGGAGGAGGTTGTGGAGAAACTACAAGTTGCACAGTCCTATGTAACCACCTACAAGAAGGAGAAAGATGAAATTTGGGTGGTGTACGAGGGGGACAATGTGAAGATGCAAAAAGAAAAAGACTAGCTTCTCGCATAATAGATTATGGTCAAAGAACCGGTGACTAAATCACTTTTCTTTGTGCCAGGCTTGACACAGGAGGCACTAGATTCAGTCGAGATGCAAGTGGGGAAGATCACTGAGGCCATTGAGTAGCTTCAAGCAAGGATAACAGAGCTAGAGATCCAAGCAGTGTTGAGCACTCTGCAAGAAGTGTGAGATCAGAGGGAGGAAGCTTCCAAGAGCACAGTTGGAAGGATTAGGACCCTCACCTCAGAATGTAAGAATTTGAGTGATCAAAGTGTGCAAACCTATAAATGCCTCATAAAAGATCTAGAGTTGAGGAAACTGGAAGAACAACTACAGGAGGCACCGCAACAGGCATCCACTGTGCATTCGTAGATGAAGCTAATCACTGCGGTCGGGAAAATGAAGAGATCACAGGAGCATCGTGTAGTCTAGCAGAATATTACTGCCATCCAGAGCAGAGACATGGAAGTCACACAGAGAATACAGCTGGTGCAGGATGAAGCCTGCATGATTTTCGAAGAGATTGAAGGACAAGGCTCGTAGCTAGACCAACTGGTTGCGACAGTGGAACATTGCCTAGAAGGGCTTGTTACAAAGCAAGTGATTTAGGAGTTCACCGAGCAGGAAGCTCTAGTGAAGCAATAATTCAAGGTAGCATGAGCTAAGCTTGAGGCATTTGAAGTAGCATTTCCCATATCTAAGTGACTTGAGATGAGTCACAGGTGAGTGTTGGGGGCATGTTGGTCCTTGAACAAGTTTTGAGGAAACATTGGTCATGTTTGACCAATTTTGGGACTTTGACAGGATGGTCGAAGATGAAGTGCCTAGGCGGAGCTAGGATCGCGGGATCTCACTTATTTTGCAGGCTTGTGGACCCAGCAAGGAATTTACTAGGGTTTATGTAATGGGTTAGGGAATGTTGGCCCATGGGATTTACCCATCATAAAGACTTTTTGTAAATCTATAAATAAGTAGCTAAACGATGTAAGAAGTCTAGCTAGGTGGTGGATTGGCTATGTGAATAATATGTTGTAAGTGCTAATGTTGGGTTAGTGCAAGAGGTTGTAAGTTTCTTTGTGTGAACAGACTACGTAAAGTAAGGCTCTCTGCTACTAAGGAGTTGGCTTTGTGCCTTGACCTAATTTCAGGAAGGAGGATCTGGCATGCTGCGCACAGATCTCCTGTCCTCTCCAGAGTTGGGCTCTGTGTCTTTGTGCACATGAGAATATGAATGTAAGAAGATTTAAGACTAAATAAAGAAGAAGAATTTGGTGGATGTAGCCCCACAATGGAGTGAACCACATATATCTTGTGTCTTTATGTGCTTTGTGTGATGTGATCTATGTTGTTTATCAACTTAGTGTTGTTGTTATAATGTATGATCAATGCATTTGATGTTGTTTCTTAGTGCTTAATGGTATTAAATATGAACGAATGCTAGATCTGAGCTAATGTTGTGTGTTAAGTGATTGAAAGTACTTGATCTTTACTGTTACTGCGTTGATCTATAATAAGAGTTTAATATGCGATGTGAATGAGACTCATGAACTAGTTCATATTGTTGCCTAAGTCCCCTGCTAAGTGTAATAATCACATATATGTGTCCCATCTTGGTTGTAGACACCTAGTCCTGCAACCCCCTTGCCTCTACCTCGGGTGAGACTTTATTTGCTTCACATGTGTTGCCGAAAGGGTCGGTAGTTAGGGTTTTGTTGGTGCATTGTTGAAGCGTTGAACCCTGGGTATTCCCCTATGCCAACAAGACCCCATATGTCTAGTGTTGGGACTGTGTTCTTCGGTTCTTCTTCCTTTGGGACTTCAGGCCTTTGCAACCTTTCAAATCTTCCAAAGTAGATTTCACCGAAGTGCGTATACGAATCATCACTAGTAGATCAGACGTTCCATATTTAATCTTCCATGAATGGATGATCCTTACTTATCAAGAGTTGATATGAAATGTTCTCATTCACTCTAGAACTTCGACTATTTGTGGCTCTTGAACTCTAGAGTAGCAATTCCTCTGGAGTGATTACCTACCAAATAATCCATAAAGTAGTGATGAACACTGGTTGTCCGTTAACACCTCCACTTACTCTATCCTTCCACTATGCTTGATCATAGGTTTAAAACGCTCTGAGTTAGATCAACGGTTAGCGTTAACTTCGTCCTTCCGTGCTTCGGGCAGTTAGTGTTGTTAGAAACGTGTTTCCCCGAAGTACATACTCCCGAAGTGACGTAACTTGTTTATGTCACTACTGACTTGGCACTAGCCGAGTGGCTTCCATGTGTCTCTTAGATTCATGACTTACATGCACCTGAAATGATAATAGAACCTTGACACTTGTCACCAGTTGATTATGTCACATGTCCTTACTAACGTGGATCTCCTAATGTGTGTGCTACGTGTCTTCACTTCATGACTTTAGAACTTTGGTCTTCAAGTGATTTTACATGTTCTCAACCCATTCTCACTGAAGTGGTCAGTGTCGAAGTTGAACACTATACTAATCCGACGGTCATCATGTATTCTCCATCTCTGATGTCTCGTCTTTGACCCGAAAAGGATTAAAATGATCCAATGACTATTGGGAATTCGGGTATCTAGGATCTCATGCATTTTTCCTTACTTATCCTATCCTTCTACTTTCCTTGATCCGATGGTCGGGATATTATCTAAAGTGTTCCTTATATCATACGGCTTGTGTCTACTTCAGGACACTTTGTGGTTTACTATTTCCTTCCACTAAACTTGATCCAACGGTCAATATAACTCCCGAAATGATAATGGACAACTCCTATGCGTCATTTCTTCTTAGCCTCTTGTGTGTCATCTCTTCTGAGCTTTTGGGTTTATACTTGGTTTCCAGTTGAACCAAAGATATCTGCATGATATGATCTTGTGCAAACTAATACAATGTTTGTCCTAATATTTTTAGGTAGATTCCTATGCACCTCACATTATGTCTTCTGTGCGACTATTCCTTAAAACTATCTCAATGAACATGATTCTTCCTTGAATCCTTTGGAGTTTTCCCATGGGGATTTCAAACCTGATGGCATTTCTACAATGCGCTCTTCCTTCTGAGCTTTGATTAATGTCCTTTATTATGATCTTGAATCTCTGCATATTGTTTGACATTTTCATTCTTTGCATATTGTTTGAAATTTTCATTCTCTGCTAACTATTATACTGTTTACATCAATGACAATTCATCAATGATAACTCATCAATGACAATTCATCATAACAACTTATCATCACATCACAATGACATCGACTGTTGACATCAATGACAACATATCAATGACTGATGGGTATTCTATATGCACTAATTCCCTCAATTAGATTTTCAACTCGGGGTAAGTAAACTTAAAGTTTTGGTACTGTATGAGCCAAGGAAGAAAAGCTAATGGAATTATTATCTAACTATGGTCTACCTAGGGATCAACACTCTATCAATCTACTTTCTAAAGAGATTATTCTTTTCAATTTTATTTAATTAACAAATTCTATATAAAGCAACCTTCAATTAATGAGCTTTAAGTAATTCTAGGATTATGAACTATTTATCCTAAGCAACTTCAAACAATGAATTTATGGACTATTTCTAAATAAGAAAATAGCAATCTATTTTAAAGCTAGTTAATCTATTCAATCTCTTTTTAAGTAAGAAACAACAAGTAATCTATTTTCGAGTTATTTGATCTATCTATATCTAATAAAGTAAGCAAGTAAAAAACTAACCTATGAAGACTATTTTGACAAGTGAACTCTAATCTTAAAAAGAACTCATAACTATTTCTATTTCGCGAAGAATAAATTTTAATCTACTTAATCAAAAGTAAAAGTATTATGACTATATTCAAATTCTAATTGATCAAAACTATTTCTAGCTTGCAGTAAAAGGAAAGAAAGTATTCAAAGGTGATGATTGTGTCTTCGGTGTCGAATAACATCACGATGGCATCTGACTATTAGTGGAAGTTCAAGAGGAATTAATTCAATGTTGACTTCTACAGAGAAATGGAAAGTATGAATAAGGCAATCGAAAGAAAGTTTTGCCATCATGGAAGCAACACTAAGTATTTATGGAATCCATGTGATCTCTAAACTTTATACATCAATCATCAACGATTAAAACAACTCTTATTGAAATTCACTACTTCAAGCAAATCTATAAACTCATGAACTCATGATTAAAAGTCCTAATTCAAATTCACTATGTGAAAACTTCTAATTCTTGATCAATCTCAGCTAGAAATTACAATTCAAATTCATAACTGAGATTTCATGATCTAAACTGAACTAATTATATCATTAAAATTCATGTTTCGAAATTAACCAAAATGCTTGTAGAAGCCATAATAAAAAAATATATTTATATCCCATCATGCTAAAGAAAAATCAATAAACAAAGTAGACCTATAAAGAATAATCAAAATGGAAATTAACTCTATCTCAATTAGAGCTATCAAAACTTGAAACAACTAATCTATCAGAGCTTGCAAATAAACCAATCTTAAACTAATACTATGTCTAAACTAATGCTCTGTCTCAATTACCAGAACCAAAGTAATTAATTAAGACTTCAATAAAACTATATAAATTAGTATCCTGTAGGATGATTTATAGCTAAGAAGGAAAATACACAATACTATAATTAACCATCTCCTACAAGCCATATGTAATTAAGGAAAAATGAATTAGATTAACAAGTTATAATTGACTTATACACAACAATTAGAATTGAGAAATACATGCAATAAAGAAACAATTACGAATTCTAAATAAGCAACAAGATGAACACAAAATATATACTTATATACACAGTCACCCAGACCATTTGTGGGGCCCCCAGCAGGTCGTGCCTACACTCCAACAAGAAAACGTATGTGCTAAATCAACGCAATACTATCATTAATCATAAAAATAGAGTCTGGAACAAAATTGCAGATAATGTATGTATTAAAAAATAAAATTCTTCTTCTCAGTCATGCCACAGGTAGTGGTATTTATAGATAATTTACAGCTTGAGAGGTCGACCACTGGAAGGGTCAACCTCCTCTAAAAATAGCAAACTCATTAAATGAGTTCTAACAACAACATCTTCTTGAAATTTCATGAGCCACCCAATAATCACTACAACCGTCCAATCTGAGGTGTTTTGATCTCTGTAGCTGGAGGCCATGAGGAGGCATAAAACCCATATCACCGATTCATCCACCAAAGGCCACTAATGTACCAACCGCCAGCTCCAATGCGCTCTTAGTGTTGAATCATGTGTTGGATGGAGTGTCAGATGGAGTGTTGGATCACGTGTTGGATCAAGTACTGAATGAAGTGCCGTACAAGGTACCAGATGGAGGATCAAACCGTGATTTCACCCTGTTGCAAGCAAACCATGCATTAGATCTTCATAAACATTGAATTGAGCCGAATTAATCACAAAACCATTACAAAAACACCAATTATACATACTTGATGGGAATTCATGGTGAATTGATATATAAGCCTTTGAGAATCCTTCAAAATGGATAATATGAAGCATAGCATATGTAATATCGATGCAAAAAGGATTTGATCATCGCAATAAAACAATCAAAACATGAACCCAACAATGCAAATATGTCCAACACGGTGAATTTTGTCGAAATGGCCTCCCATGTTGATTCTAGAATAGAGTGTGGTCATAGAAATCCTATCAGATGTCTATGTTTAGCCTTCACCTACTGACCTTCTAGACATCTTGCCAAGAATTTGACGATGTTTTCCTTTATCCCTTCCAAACGAATAAGAGCTTAAGGTCGGTCCTCATCTTCATGACTCCTGGATGAGCAATGTACATTGCTCTAAGAGCTTTGCATAGGATAAAAAATTCTCAATTCGTTGTTGGGATGAAAGTAAATCTGGTTATTATATCTCAAATATCCATAGTTTTCCACATTATATCCCTCAATTTTGGTACCAACATGGTGTCTTGCCCGAAAAATTCCTTACCCTCTTTATACCAGTCAGCATCGCATTGTAGTTAGAATCCTTTCACGTATATTTGTTTGAAGAGGTATCACTAAAAATATACATGGTCTCTGACTCAACACATCTGCCACTTTGTTCATTGTTCCTTTTAAGTAGGAAATCTCAAATCGTAATCAATAAGAAGTTCTGACCAACGCCTTTGCCGTGTGTTCAAGTCATTTTGCGTAAAATGGTGTTGTAAACCATATTGGTCCATTTTTTTTGTTCGAATTTTTGTCCAATCAGGTATTATCTCCACACTCTCAGGGCATACATGATGGCTAAAAAATCCAAATCGTGCGTCGTGTAGTTCTCCTCATGCTTTCTTAACTTCCTCGAGATGTAAGCGATCACTTGACTGTCTTGCATCAAGACTCTGTCTAAGCCTTCCTTGAATGTGTTAGTGCATACCAAGAACTCCTCATCCACACCAAGGACTTTTAGTATTGGTGTTGTCATCAACAACTCTTTGAGACCTTGAAATGCTTTCGTGCATTTATCAGTCCACACAAACTTCTTGTTCTTCTTCTACAATTCCGTAATCGCATTTTCTATCTTCGAAGAACCATCTATGAACCATCGATAATATCCCACTAAACCCATGAAGCTACGCACTTCTAGGACATTCGTCGATGCATGCCACTCCATAATAGCATCTACCTTCACTATATCCACAGTGATGCCTTCATCAGAGATAACATACCCTAAGCAATTAATCCTCAATATCTTTGTGACTGCTTCCCATAATTTGTTCTCTTGCAACACTGTAGTACCCAGCGTAAAATTTCATCCTGATCTTCCATCATCCGAGAAAATATCAAAATGTCATCAAGGAATACTTGATGGTAGTCAAGCAGAGTCTCCATGACCCATCCTTCTTCCATATGAAATTAACAGGAGCACTCCAAGGTGATACACTTGGATGTAAAATTCCTAGGTCCAACAACTCCTTCAATTGTGCTTTCAACTCCTGTAACTCAGGGGTCGACATATGATAAAGATTTCTTGTCATTGTTTCAATTCCAGGTTTTAGGTCGATGGTAAATTCCATCTTGGCTTTAGGTGGCACACCTGGTAATTCTTCTAGGAATCACATTCCCAAACTCTCGTACTACTAGAAGGTCTTGTAATCCTTCCATCGTGCCCTTGATGTTCGACGCTAAATATGCATATAACTTGCATCCTTTCACATGCTCTCTTGTAGTTGTAGGAAATAAATGAACCTCTGGCATTCTCCTTGTTTTCTTCCTACAATCACACTTCTCTTTCCTTCATCATCGTTCCAACTCAACCGCCTCATCTTACCGTTGATTATTGCATCATGTGATTCCCACCAGTCCATACTAATCAAGTCATCATACGATCTTAAGATCGTGATGTAGGTTGGAATTCGTTACACCATCCCTAGGTTAAAGAAACAATGTATGCCCATTCCTCCAACCATCCGGTTGGTACCCAAAGCCACATCGACGAATCTAAACTCATCCTATTGAATTCCCTTACCTAAATCCCTTCATCACAGTACTATAATTAGAGATCTCCGTAGCACCGGGGTCTAACAAATACTAAAAGTTCATTTGGTGATGGCACTTAACGCCTCGAGCACAGTGGACTGGTGCTCAACCTGACAGTTATTTACCATGGCAATGAATCCTATGGGCCTTTCCCATCTCCCCCATGGTAGTGTGTCCTGTTGACTCTGACGCTTTGGCCCTTTCAAACATACAGTTTTGTTGGTAATGTGACTCTCCACATCTCCATCACCCACCTCTAGTACAATACTCCTGGCCTCAAAATAGAAGATGTTGGCCCACCATCCTAAGATCCCAGTCTATTCTGTTGACAAGCCTAAACGATGGCTGCTAGCGGTGTTGTCACGGATGTGGTGGTCCCCTATAGGGATCCCTCTTCTAAGGAACCTATCATCAAGGTGTCGTGAACAAGGGTCCTACAGATGTATCTCAATACCAAGAGGTTTGGTATTTTAGACGTCTGATGCTGCTGCACACCATATGTTGTCACTCCAGACAGTCTTGTAGGAGTCTTTCCTGGACTCCCATGGTCAAATATTGATTATCTAAGAGGACTACTCAACTGCATCATGCAACATCTGAGGAATTTATATCCTCACCTTTGCATGAAATTTGGAGTTAAGTTTGGTCATGAACTTGTTGATCTCTAGCTTCTTCATGTTCAAATGCCCAACATACTGAAGTAGCTCCACAAATCTGGTCTCATAATCCCACACCATACGACCACCCTGTCATAAGGTGTTGAACTCATCGAGTTGGAGCTAAACACATTCCTCTAACAATTAGTTCTCCCAGAACCATTCCTCAAACCATTCCCCTAACACGGCTTTGACAACCATGTTTAGCTAAGGTAGGAGTGTCTTCCTCCATAGAAGAGTGCTCCCCTTTAGTTGAAGACTGATTATGTGGAACTTCATATTCAAGTTCATAACTGCGAAGCATGAATTTCATCGCCTTGATCTCCTACCATTTCTCGGTGGCTGAGCCGTCTGTGGAACTTGTGAACTTGGGAACTTAATATTCTATATTTTTCTATGAATGCAACCAGTACTGGTTGGGGTGCATTGTGGACCCTCAGGGGCACAGGCACTCGGGCCTTATCTCAGTAAAGATGGTTATTCAAGGCCTCTGAAATTTCCCTAGAAGGACCGTTTCAGACCCAACACATCCTACACGACAATCCTCTCATGCTCAAGACTTGTTCTTCTCCTTGGGGGTTGGACCCCTTAGGCGTGGGTTCTAATGGAGGTGTTGCACATCCTCCCCTGGCTCCACATCGTGAACCTTCACGATGTCTTCTAACCATTATTAATTCATGGAAAGGTTAAAATTTTAATTAGCACTAAGTTATTATTTCAAGTTTATAACTCATTGGAAGGCCTGACTATCCACTCTGAGGGTTGAACCCGCTCTGATACCATATGTAACGACCCTGCCATTATGACAACGATCAACATATAATAGGATTAAAAAAAAAAAGTTATGTTAGTAAATACATTTCCATTAAAGCAACTTCATTGACACATCATCAAATATATTAATGAAAAACATGAACACAACATCAACCATTCATGACATAAAGTTGGCACATCATTACAATGAAAAGCGATACACAAATTGATGAAGTAACACAAATAAATAGTAGCCCAATTTCATTACAGTCATACAAATAAATGATGATGCAAGGGCAGCCATCATCGTATCAAACATACATCAATATTTAATAATCACTACGCACGAGAGTAAATAACTCCAGAACCTTCACAAGCTGACTTAAATAATGAGTGAGAGAAAACTAGCTACTAAATAGTCATGCCACAAAATTAAGGCGTAGCATAGTCAACACAACTCGACATTGTTCCATGGCATGCGAAAAATATAATATTTAAACAATCATTCGTATGATAAATTTTTAATGGTGCTCAAAGTAGATAACCAAACAACCATTCATTATATTGACTTTTCATTGCGCACAAGAAGTAAAATATAACATTAAGCAATACATCAATCAATAATTAAACAATGTGTGAGATTACAATAATTACCTAACCATCCATACCTTGCATTAATCATGCGCAATTAATCAACTTTATTTTAAATTCAGGGAATCGGATCAAACATCTACTTTACTATAAGGAGAGCAATTATTCCAATTACCCAATAACCAACTTCCATACTAAACAAGGCACGCATGATCTGAATAATGAATTAGTCATAAACGACATCTATATAGTGCGCGCAAGAAGTCTAAATTATCATTCTTACATTATAATCCATGTGCGCGAGTGTAAAGAAACTACATAACTCATCATGTCAGCATTCAATCAATGATGCAAGACTTGTCCTTAACTTCACTTTCATGGCTCAGTAGTCATCTAGTTATCAATTAATTCATACTTCAACACCACAGTCAAGGTGCATGAAAATCCATTAACGCAATTAAAACATACATCACCTCAAATAATGGCACAAGAGAATACCGTTAAGAATCAATCATACATCAGTAATATTAAGGGCGCAAAGTATCTAATTCTTAATCCATTCAAGCAACATAAATAATCAAGGCACGATAGAAAATGAGTTAAAAATCCATCAGGAAGTACAATTTAATGGTGCCTACAATAAGTGATAAAATTCAAGGGCAAGAGAAAATTACGATGCAACACGCAATGAAATAAGTTAAGGTGCAAGGTAAAATCAATTTTATCCAGTGTGCGAGGAGAGTAAACTACATACAAATATCCATTCCCAGCTATACTTATCATGGCGCAAGTAACTAACGATTACTTATTATCCATCCACATGAGTCTTAAGGTGCATCAAGACAACTTCTCACCATACCAAGAAACAAGAGCATAATGCATTAAAAGACTCAACTATTGCATTAAAGAATATAGCTTTAAGGAGAAAATCATGTGGCAATAAAGGCTCTAAATATTGCATTTAAGAATAAAGAATTAAAGAGAAGAGAAGATAGCATTAAGGCTCTAAATATTGCATTAAATATCAGCTAGGTATCAACACTATTGATGGAATGTAATAAGGAATTGGGCATAACCCAAATGTATTTATATCCACTTCATAAGGTTCATCATTAAGGAAGATATAACATATAACTATTAGTTATAAGGAAAGATAATAAGAAACTAGGAAGGATCTCTCCATCAGTTACGTAGATTTAAATAATAAGCAGATAACAATTTATAACCATTAAAGAAACCAGGTAGGGTCCTTCCATCGAAACTACACGCTAAAATAAAGGGTATCAGTATATAGAACCAACACAAGTGGGTGGGAAAAAGGGAAAGTGTTGAACAAGAATAACTCAACCACTCAGTGAAGGACGCAGTGAAAAGGGGAAAATCTATGCAGTCAAAATTCAGTTAGAATGCTAAAGGCGTTATGGAGAGCCGAAGGTGGAAATTAAATATTGCGTTGGGTTAATAAGACCCCACTCGCAGAGAAATTAACATCGTCTCTGAGTTAATAAAACAACATCATCAACCGACGCTAGTGGAGGGGAAATACTCCAGGCAGTAAGGGACATTGAGGTTAATTCCAAGAGAAACTCATCCCAGATAGGCAGAAACATAGAGAAGGAAAGGAAGTTTCAGGCCACAAATCGTGAGCCTACGATGCAGAGAGGCATGAGTTCAAGCTGGGTGAATTTTTTCCCAAATCGCAGGGATTGAACTTCATCGAATGGAACATAAAAAAAAACATAGAGTTGTAGTACCCAATTTCGTTGTGTAAAAGGAGACATGGTCAAAAGTTAAAAAAAAGTGCAGTCATAAGAGGGGATCACTGAGAGCAGGATCGTTGTGTTAAAGATGCAGTCATAAGAGAGGATCGATGTGTTAACAAAGATCAAACATTGAGCAAAAACATGGATTGCTTAGAGAAATCCTCTCCACAGAAGACGCAGTGAAAGGTTTTAAAAAAAACAAAGAGTTACAAAACCCCAAAAAGCACAGAAGAACATGCACGCCCTTTGAGATATTGAATGGAAATCACAGGGTTGCAGTACCAAGAATTTGATGTGTAAAAGAATTTCAAATGCTGAGAAATTTCCCAACGCAAAGGTAAGTTTTGTTGGTGTTTAATCCGAATTTCATTGAGTGATCAGATGCAGAGAAATTCAAGAGAACACAGTGGTTCAATTCATTGGTGTATAAAATCACCCCATCGTGAAGGTGAAGAAGACTAAAACGTTGGCAGGAGGTTAGGTGGAGTGTGTGCATTAGATTCATGAATGCCTACTCCGGAAAGCAACAAAAGAATCATGATCTGAGCATGTACCAGATAACGATAAATTCAATCTGAAATTTGTAAAAACCATGCACATAATAATAATTAAAAAAAAATTCCCAATATTGACTCTTGGTCCTTTATTAAAAGTAAGGGCCTCCTGTTGTTGTTTTTTCTTTCAAGGTTTTGAAACTAGACAGAGTAAAGAAACACCTTCTCAGGAAATAGAATTTGTGTAAGTGTTTGAAGGGGTTCTGTTCTTCAGGATTTTACCCACCCCAACTTTTATAGCCCGCCATCATTCTGACACCACGCACACCATACCATACATCAACGCAAAATTAATAACTGGAACATAATTTATAAGTCAACGAATTCCTTGGCCAAGATAGATATTTTTCGTCCCTGTATATACATACAGCAACTAGCAGCATTCTAGTGGAAACCAACGGAGGGGGAAAATGGATAACAATGAAACAAAAATTTCATTACAATTAGTTCAATTTGGAAAAACAATGATGCTAGGATTCACTTTCTATAACACACAATCATCAATGGAAGTCAACAGTTCAATATCAGAAACATAACAGTGACGACAAATGCATATATGATCAACCTATTACCATTAGCTCCCTTTCGAAAATAGAGCAGCATCGAATCACATTTATATAATCCTTTATAACAAATTGATCCATTGTGAAATAAGCTATGTCAAATTACATATATATAATCCTTGTTACAATTTGATCCATTGCGAAATAAAGTGACGCCAATTACATATATAATCCTTATTACACTAGATCCATTGCGAAAATAAAGGAGATATCAGAATTGCAAAAATAAATCATGCACATGCCATCAACCTAGTACCATTTAACTTATCGAAATTACCATCACCGACGAAATTGAGCTTGGATATGCTCTTTGGAAACTGGTGATCCTTATCACTCCCGCTTGCTAATCGTTGAGACCTCACCAATACCTCCCAGCCAACGCTAGGGGTACTCTTCTTCCCCCTGATCCCCCTGAGCTACAAAGGGGCCACACACATAATACCAAAGAAGAATATAGCTCCTAGCTCGCCTCACAAGGTCGAGCTGCCACTCCCTTCCTAATTGGGCATCCCAACTCCCACAAGAAAAAAACCAGTCAAGAAAACTTCC
>JZKD02S1735998.1:204409-229306 GCA_000966675.3 Picea glauca | reverse complement strand
CAATCAACACATAATAAAAATAATATTGTGATAAAAATAAAATCACTGTATGTTAATATCTAAGAATCCTTGTCAATCCTACTAACAATAGAATCATTGGCCTCCAATGATTTTCAGGGGAAGGAAAAGTGTTGTTGCAATTAATGTTGAGAATGATGTGTAAGTTGACCTCAAGATCTGCAAGATAACTGGTCAAGATTATTGATTCATGATAAGTGTTGAAAACATCATGGATGCTTAAATTTTTCCAAATATCATGGTCTAAAGAACTATTAACCTAAAGGGAATCTTCGAGTGATGATCAATGTTGAACTAGGTTATGAACCAATGAGAAGAGGACACCAAAATTTAACTTCCAAACAAGGAGAGAACTTTGTAACAAGTGTGAATCTATGAAAAAACAATTTGTCCCCCTAATGTGTTGTCTCAAGGAAATGAAATCAGTGGGAAATAAAATGAAATTCTAAAGGAGGTGTACAAGAGTCCTTTAAAGATATTGAATGGACCTAGGACTTCAATTTTGGAATAGAAAAATATTATGTATAATGTTGTAGGATAAAGGATAAAGAATGGCTTTTAACAGTAGGATCGACCTGATGCAGTACTTCAAGTGTAATGTGAATAATATACTTTATGTTATCTTAATTAAATATGTAGGTGTTGTTTAATGCATCATACTAGGATTTACAATCACATTGATAGGGTTGGCTAAGTAATACACCACAACAATCCATATTGGTCACATCACAAGTGAATTTATCCATAAATTTAGGACCAAAATAAAACAATATAGTGCATGTGTGTGTGATATAGGAATATCAACCATTATCTTTCCATCCAAGTGCATAAGGATGAGGATGAGCATCCATTGGCAAGTGAAACTTGTCAGTGATGGATTTGGAGGTCAAATTCTCTTATGATCCATTGTCAAAGACATAACCAATGGAGAGATCATGGGAAAGATGTGTACATGTGATAAATAAATTATCTTTGGATTTTTGGGGAGTGGAGTGTTGTAGTGAGGTGACTTTATTGAGTCTCCTTAACTCTTTGTAAGGCATGTCTTCATTGGAGACCTCAATAGAAGAATCATCATCTTACTCATTGGTATATTATACAATCAAAGTTTTCTTCCTGAATTTGGAACATTCAAACTCATCATGTCTTTTCTTTTTACAATAATGACAAAACTTACTAGGAGAAGGACAAGAAGAAAAAGATTGTAAAACTGATGATGGCCATATAGTAGTAGGAGGTGTAGGCTTTTAAGGTGTGGGTTTGGAAACCTTGTAGGGGGAGGAATGTTAATATAAAAAAATTTCTTAGACCAATTGTGCTTGATTATAGGAAGAATCAAGGATGGTGAATTCCACATACTTCAATCTGTGATACAAATGTTCCTTTAATCCACTTTTAAAGTTGAGGATAAGTTTATCAACTAGATTAGAGATGCTGAGAAGAATTAACAACCAGCTGAATTGGTTAATGTAGTCTTTCATGGGTATGATGAATCCATGACATAAGTGAATACCCTTGACATTCATATCTTATTTATAGATAGAGGGATATAATGCAAGACTAAAGGCCTCCACAAGACCAGTCCAAGTGGTGAAAGTTTTTTTAATTACCGCACATTATATAACCAATTGTTTGGAAATCCCTGTAAGTTTCAATTTTTATTTTTTTTAACAGTAACTCGGAAAATTATACATTAAAACTCTGTGACATCGAGTAATTTTTGGTTTACAAAATTTGTTGCTAACAAAGTGCTCCCACCTGTGTTCTCCAATCTGTATATGGAGAATAGAGGTGGTGTTATATATTCTACTAAATCCTAAAGGTGCTGAGTTGGTGAACACCTTACAAAAAGTACCTAGATATAGCTCAAAAAAATATTTCATAGAATTACTTTCAAGTCTGGCCTGGTGCGTGTTGTTCTGCCTCTGCTGGAGGCCGGAGGTTGAGGTCCAGATGTGGGAACTATCCTAGGGAGGAGGCCTAGTATGAGAGGGTCATGACAGGAGAAACTGATCCAGATATGAATTTAAGCTCCTCAATTTGCTGCCTGAGCACTTCACATTCGTCTTTAGCCTCTGCTGCTCACTCCTGTGTTGAATAGTAATTTTCGTAATGGAGAGTACCTGTGTGGAGAGGGCCCAGAGCTGAACTTCCAGTGTTTGGACTGTGTTTACAACCTCTTCATGCTCCTTGACTGTGACCATTTTTGGAGTTTTCTTGTTCATATTTGTTGTGCTTCTTACGTTCCACCAGCTGCATCGTCCACTAGCACGTTCCCCAGGTGTTTCCTCAGTGTTGATCCTGCTGCTACATTGACCTGTGCGCTCACCAGGAATTCTCTCAGTGTTGTTCCTCTCTGTTATGCATTTGCCAAGTCCATTCACCAATTCAACTACGACATAATCTCTCTTGTTCAATTGATTCATGGAATTTAACCAATTCCCCACCGTTCACCATACTTTCGATCTATGATTACCTCTGATGCCATTATCATCCACCTTGCTTGAAATTAAGGCCCTGTACAAGTTGAACGTCATCATATGCCTTAACTTCTCACTGCAGAGATCCTTCCCATGCTCAAGAGCTCTCACGGGTACAGTGATGAGACTTCGAATGCGAACTGAGGAGAGGAAAGGAGGTCGACGATCATAAACTAAGAAGGGGCGGGTGATATAAGGTAGTGTGAACATGAAGGGGGGCCATAATAAAGGACAGTGAGAGTGTGTATGAAGGACTAAAGGTGAGAGGGGGTGTGTGAAGTGGACTCGTGGTAGGGGAGTGGAGGGGACAGGTGGAGTGAGGGGCATGTGGGGTAGATGGGAGGAGGTGTCGTCCCCACTCTAAAAATGAGGGGGGGGTTGTGAAGAAAGCTCTTTAGGTTGGGAGAGGGTTGTCCAAGTTGTGTCTGCCACTGTGCTCCAATTTTTGAGTTGGCATCCCTGTGTAGCATCTTGATTTTTACTTGATTTCATGGTATTGCCGAGTTGTGGGAAATTCCATTTACCACTAGAGTGCCTTGCTCTAAACCAATTGCTTGATTTACTTACGCATCTGCTAGTTGATTGTTTCTTCTAAGTACATGGAAGAATTGTATATTAGGAAATCGTTTGGTCATTGTCGCAAGTAACTCTTAGAAACAAATTTGAGGATTGGGATCCTTTGCGAGCATTCCTTACGATTATCTTGGAGTCCCCAATCACTGAAATGGCATGTATACCTCTATTTTTGGTGAGGAAGATCCCTTGATACAGAGCGTAGGCTTCAGCTTGATTGTTTCTTGCTAAGCCCAGGTTCCAGTGGTAAGATAAAACCTGATTTCCTCGTGGGCAGATGATTACCCCTCTCGCTCCTGCCACCCCGAGGTTTCCTTTTGAGTCTCTGTCAAAAAAGAGAATATGCCTCTGGTGATTATTGCGCCATTTGAGATAATCAGTCTCTTCGTGAAGCTTCCAGTTAGGTCTAGTTGGAGTAGGGGGAGGAGGAGTAGAGGCGGGGGGAAGATGAAGGGAGCTGATCCATTCAAATTCGAGAGTTGTGGACGGAGAGGGGAGAAGGGACTTAACTTTGGTAGAGAGGAATTTTGTCATTAGTCCTACTATCTTTTTGGTTACTAGCTATGGGGGAGTGTGAACATTTGCGAAGGTGGCTCGGTTCCTGGCTAGCCATAATTTCCCACAAATGAACTTAGGAAGGGCATTGAACAGAGCTTTGAAAAGGGGGTTTTTGGACATACCCTGATAACTGGAGACCCATTTGATGAGGAATTCTTTAGGTTGAGCTGGCCATTTGATTCTCTCATGAAGATTTTGGAGAACTATTTTCCACACTATATTGGCAAAAGGGCATAAAAGGAAGAGATGTTGTGAAGTATCCAAAGCCTTACCACAGAGTTCACACCTGTAAGGTCCAAACATATTTCTTTTCATCAAGTTTTCTCCCATTAGCAGCTTCCCATGGGCTAGTATCCAGCAAAATTAGTTTACTTTGGGGGGACTGTCGTTTGTCCAGATAGCTTTCCAGATTTTGTCCTTTGGGAGGTGATGTAGGAGCATCGCCCAAGACAAGCGAGCCAGCACAGAAGACAATGAACAGTTGGACAAGGCCAGTCGAAACTTTTTGAATTTCCATTTAAGATGACGCGCCAATACATAAATACACCATTTATGAAAAGTGCCTTTGGATATTTGTATCAAACCTCGAGCCATATGCTCTTGTTTGAAGTATATAAGGAGGCATTTGATGTAGGAGCATCGCCAACTCAGCAAGCGAGCCAGCACATCAAGCGAAAGATCAACTAGAATAAACAAAATCAAATTTTGAAAAGAGCTTTGGGAATGTAGCGCAAGTCTTAAATGAACCTTTATGAAGGAGCGCCTTTAGTATGATGTATCATACCTCGAGCCATATGCTCTTGTCTGAAATAGATAGGAGGCATTTATTAGATTCAATGCAGGTAGATAGATGTTTAAGCCTAGATTAGACAGTTTCAGTTTTCGAGAGGGAAAACGGATATAGACACCCTCACTTATACATTGTAACATTATTCAGAAGCCAACATTCAGAGAGAAGAGCAAGCAGAGAATTGTATGAAGAACACCCATGTATAGGTAGTTTGAATTAATAGAATGAAGCTTTGATTCAGACCCTGGGTTGTGTTGTTTTCTCTGTGTATTGTTGATGTGCTCATGAATGTTTGTTTTCTAGTATGCATTTTCTTTGAATATGTTGTGCATGTGATTTCAGGGTTTAAATTGAAGTCTGAAGAGGAGAGGAATGAGCTTCAATTATTTCTCAATCTGAGCCAGGAGATTCCTGCATAGAGGGCAGTTGAATTCATCCACAAAGAGTGCGTTGATGAAGGCTCGATAGTTAAACACTTATCCTCATTCACCCAGAATTCATAGGGGGTTGTTGAAGCCATGCGAAGAGAGGTGCAGGCTGAAGAAGGAGTGTTAGTTGTTAGTCTGAGCAAAGGGGATAGGGACTGTTGTTGCAGGAGTTGCACAGAGTCTGAGGTATTCAACGCTTGAGGTGCTTGAATATCGAGCATGAGGGGTACGCACAGGTTCCTCTGAGAGAAGTCGGAGTTGATAAGATCAGGAGATATAACACCTTTGTGATATCTCTGAAGGAGAACACAGGAGTCTGTGTGGAAGAAGGCTTGAGCAAAGATTGCAAGCACAAGCATTGGAAATGGACTCTAGACGGAACACTTAGTCATTTCCTAGAAATCTCCAAGGGAGAAGGAACCAACGGCCGAGATTCATGGAAGGAACTCGTGAAATATCGTCGACCGTCAGATCTTGGGAGAGTTGCACATGGTTTAACCTGAAGCGTGCAGGGGAGGAGCCAAGAGCCATCAGGATTCGACTCATCGGAGAATCAGAGTCTCCGAAGACATAGAATTCTCACAGGAAGAATTCATGATTTGTGACTTTCCGAAAGGACTGTAGCTGTGGATCCTAGACTGGACACGTGTCAGTGATCTTGAGAGTCGGGTTTCGGCATTTGGGATTTCCCCATACAAGAGAATCACTACACCAGAAATAGTGATCCCACGATACCTGATCACATGGGAGGAACAAGTGACGTGGAAAGTTATTCTTCACGTGTGTCAGGAATCGGCTTTTCGGGGTTCTCGTTGTAGTAAGAATTGTTGCAGGAGGAATCGCAAAACTCTGAAACACGATAACCTTGCAGCCTCCGTGCGTAATGAAGTACAGGTGTCATCGGGGTTCGGGACTTGGAGAGCCTCACGATTTTGTGTAATGGGAATCGCGATTTCCTGATCGCATAGAAGTCCAAGTCATAGGCACTGGAGGGGAGGACAGGTGTCGAGGAAGTTAACCCTTGCAGGGTTAACGCAAGGTGCCATCGCGAATCGGGGTTCGGAGGTTTCTGGTGCCAAAGAACCACGACATTGTATATGCCAATTTCTCGATAGGGAAATCCCCGGTGGGAACAAAGGAGTATCGGCATTGGAACCCATCAGGTTTCGGGGTTTTGGATAGCACAAGGAATGTGCCCATGAGGTTCACGATATCGTGAAACCTGATTTCCTGAAAAGACAAATGGGAGATCACTTAGAGAGAGAGAGAGCTCTGTGGGTGTGGAAAAAGTCCCGATCAGTGATTTTGAAGAGCAGTTTAGCTCTTCGGGCCTAGGGGAGAAGAAGGTCCTGGTATTTTCGGACATTCCCTGGGTGGCAACTGCATCAGAGTGGTATCAGAGCAAGGAAGGAAGTTACTCTTTGTTTTCTATAGCAGAGAGCGGAAGAAATTCATCATACCGCCAAGAAGAGAAAGGAAATCGCCTGATCTGGAGGACAGGGATGTGCGAAGAAGAGGTAGGACAGCAGGGAATCTAGAGATGGAAAGGCAGATACATGATCTTCGAGTGAGAGTGGAAGACATGGAAGCAGTGCAGAGACGCATATCCAATGTTGGAGACTTAAGTGACTCCGAAGGCGAAGCTGAAGTTGAACATCAAGGAGAAGTTGCAGCTGAAGATGCAGCCAATGAGCGATTGATCAAAGCCATTGCTCAGATGAGTTCAAAGACAAAAATGGACATTCCAGTCTATGAAGGAAGTCTGGATGCAGAAGAGATGTTGGACTGGATTAGGGCTCTTGACACCTACTTCGATTATGAGGATATCAAAGAGGACAAAAAGGTCAGGCATGCAGTTACTAAATTGAAAGGACATGCAACATTATGGTGGGACGAACTTCAAGCAGACATATGTTCCAAAGGAAAGAAAAAGATCAAAAGCTAGGATCGAATGATTATAAAAATGAAGGAAAAATTCATCCCAAGGGATTATCAGATCACAATGTTTAGGAGGATGCAGAACCTGAGACAGAAGTTGATGACGGTGAAGGAGTACACCGAAGAATTTTACAAGCTCAATATCAGAGCAGGTCATCGGGAGAGGGATGATGAAAAAGTTGCCAGATATATGAATGGCTTAAGATATGATATACAGGATGAAATGAGTATGACAATTGTTAGAACGGTGGAGGATGCGTATCAGATGGCGTTGAAGGCTGAGGAAAAACTAAGTCGTAAGCCAACATAGCGAGGGCGAGGCAAGAGCCAGCCGAGAGGTAAATCATTTACCCAAGATAGGTTCCAGAAATCTAAGGATGACTAGAAGAAGCCTCAGACCAAAATGGAAAGAGGTGGAATTTCTTAGCGAGGCCAGCATGCTGAATAGGAAAGGCAGCAGGTAGAACTAGATGGAGGATACGCTGATAACAATACTTTTCCTCGTACCAGAGGTAGAGGAAGAGGTAGAGGAATCATCACATGCTACACATGTGGAAAAGATGGACATAAAGCCGTCGACTGTCCAGATTAGAAAGCAGGACAAAGGAGAAGCCCACATCGCCGAGGCACAAAGGCGAGTTGCCGAAGCAGAAGACATAGAAGATGGAAGGTCTTTGATGATGCGAAAAGTTCTCGTGACACCCGAGAAGGAGGTGGAGGACACAGCTCAGAGAAGCAGACTGTTCAGAACCACATGCAAGACCAAAGATAGGAAATGCAAGGTTATTGTGGACAACAGAAGCACCGACAATCGCGTTTCAACTGAGATGGTGGAAAAATTAGAACTGGAGACGACTGATCACCCGAGTCCATACAAGGTATCATGGCTACAGAAGGGACATTAGGTGAGTGTCACTAAACAATGCTTAGTGGATATCAAGATAGGAGGATATAATGATAAATTTCTCTGTGATGTTATTCCTATGGATGTATGTCATTTATTGCTAGGCAGACCATGGCAATATGAGAGAAACGTAATTCATGATGGGAAGATGAATACGTACACTTTAGAGAAGAATGGGAGAACACACATGTTACTTCCAATAAAATATAAGGAGGTGAAACTGGAAGTGAACAACAGGATACTTCTCATGAGTGGGAAGGAAATTCTGGCAGAAGTTAAGAAGAAAGAAGATCCACAATTCTTTGTGGTCAGGAAACCAAGATTTGTCTTGACCAGCATAAGAGTGGATGATCTGCCCGAGGAAATTCAGGAACTACTGGAAGAATTTGTTGATATTGTGGTGGACGAATTACCTCATTCGTTGTCGCCGATGAGGAGCATAAGCCATCATATAGAACTCATACCAGGGGCCAGTTTGTCAAACAAAGAAGCGTACAGGTTGACGCCACAGGAGAATGAGGAGGTCAAAAGACAGGTACAAGAGCTGCTGGATAAAGGAATGGTCAAGGAAAGTCTTAGTCCGTGTGTCGTTCCAACGGTACTGAGTCCAAAGAAGGATGGAGGGTGGAGAATGTGTACAGACTCCAGAGCCATTAACAAAATCACCATCAGGTATAGATTTCCACTGCCGAGAATGGATGACTTGATGGATTGCCTGAGCAGGGCAAATTTTTTTCAAAGGTGGATTTGCAAAGCGGATACCATCAGATTCGCATGAGGGAAGGCGATGAATGGAAGACAGCATTCAAAACCAATGAAGGGTTGTACGAATGGCTAGTCATGCCATTTGGTTTTATGAATGCAGCAAGTACATTCATGAGGCTGATGAATGAAGTGCTGAAAGAGTTCATTGGTAAGTTTGTCATTGTTTATTTAGATGACATATTGATTTACAGCAAGTCAAAAGAAGAGCATTTGAAGCATTTAGCTGCAATAATGAGGAAGCTATAGCAAGAAAAGTTGTTGATCAATATGAGGAAATCTTCATTTATGAAGAGAGAACTCATTTACCTGGGGTTTGTCATATCGGCAAATGAATTGAAGATGGATCCAAGTAAAGTAGAGGTGATTAAGAATTGGCCATTACCAAGAAATGTTTTTGAGGTGAGAAGTTTCCACGGATTGGCAAGTTTCTACAAGAAATTCATTAGGAACTTCAGTGGAATCAGTGCAGCAATGATGGACACAGTCAAGAAAAGACATAAATCTTTTCATTGGACTGAAGAGGAAGAGAAAAGCTTCAATCTGTTGAAGTGAAAGGTCACTGAACAACCGGTGTTGGTGTTGCTGGATTTTACTAAAGTTTTCCAGGTAAAATGTGATGCAAGTGGCTTTTCCATAGGAGCGGTCTTAAGCCAGGAGGATAGGCCGATTTCATATTTCAGCGAGAAGCTAGATGAGGCAAAGGTGAAGTATTCCATGTATGATAAAGAATTTTATGCCATCATATAGGCATTGAAGAAGTGGAGGCATTATTTGCTTCCAAAAGAATTTGTGTTGTATAGTGATAATCATGCACTACAGTTTGTGACTCAGCAGGAGAAGCAGAATCAGAAACATGAAAAATGGGTAGAGTATATGCATAATTTTACATTTGTAATTAAACACATTTCAGGGACTGCTAACAAAGTGGATGATGCTTTGAGCAGGAAATGTTTGTTGCTTCAGGAATTCAGAGTCAAGACCTTGGGTTTTGAAAATCTTAAAGACATGTATGCAGGTGATGCTAATTTTGCAGAGGCATACGAGGCAGCTGAGAATCCATTTCTCAGAGACAGAATCCCATGGATGGATTACATGATCCAAAATGGATTGTTGTTTAGAGGAAATCAGTTATGCATTCCGATTTGCTCCATGAGGGAGAATCTACTAAAAGAAAAGCATAGTGGCGGATTAGCAAGGCATTTTGGCCATGATAAAACGTTTGCAAAGCTAAGTGAAGCCTATTTCTAGCCAAAAATGTGAACAGATGTCAAGAAGTTTGTTGACAGGTGCAGGATTTGTCAGCATTCAAAGGGCAGAAAACAAAATGCGGGATTTTATCAATCCTTACCCATACCTGACAGGCCATGGGATGCAATCAGCATGGATTTCGCATTAGGATTGCCGAGAATGCAAAGAGGACACGATTCGATCTTTGCGGTGGTCGACAGGTTCTCAAAGATGGCACATTTCATTCCGTGCCATAAGACCATTGATGCAACTCATATCGCAAATTTGTTTTTTAAAGAAATTGTTAGACTTCATGGTTTACCCAGAAGCATTGTATCAGATAGGGATACAAAGTTCATTGGACATTTTTGGAGGACACTCTGGAAGAAGATGGGGACTAATTTAATGTTTAGTTCAGCCTACCATCCCCAAACGGATGGACAAACAGAGGTGGTGAATAGAATCCTGGGAGATTTATTAAGAAGACTGGTGATAGATCACCACAGTAGCTGGGACAATGTGTTGCCATAGGCAGAGTTTGTGTACAACGATTCAGTGAATCGGAGTACAGGGAAAAGCCCATTTCAAATTGTGTATGGGACCCAACCAAGAGGAGTTTCGGAACTCATGGATTCAGAACAAATGATGACAAAGAGCGCCAATGTTGAAGAATTCGCAGAGGTGATGGAAGATCTTCACAGCAGGGTGAAGCAGCGGCTGCTAGAATCAAATCAGGAGTACAAGCGCAGAGCAGATCAGCATAGGAGACAACTTCAATTCTAGGTTGGTGATCTAGTTCTAGCACATCTAAGGAAAGAGAGGTTCCCAAGGGGAACATACAACAAACTGAAGATGAAGAAAATTGGGCCATGCGGAGTCCTAAAGAAATTGGGGGAAAATGCTTACGAAATTTTTCAGACTTATATCCATATAAGGCTGAGGACACAGGAACTGGAAATGATGAATAGCCAGAGATCCAGTGGCAGAAGTAGATTTCAATTGCAGAAAATCCCCAGATGGAGCGTATACTTGACAAAAGAGTCGGCAAGAGAACCAGACGAAAGAAATACTTCGAGTATCTGGTGAAATGGAAAAATCATCCAGTGGAGGATGCCAGCTGAGAGATAGAAGCAGTTATCCAAAAGCATGGACAGACCGTGCAGGAGCTCATGGACAGGAGCCCATGAAAGTTTTCAAGCCGAGGAGTATGATGCAGGAGCATCGCCAACTCAGCAAGCAAGCCAGCACATCAAGCGAAAGATTAGCTAGAATAAAAAAAATCAAATTTTGAAAAGAGCTTTGGGAATGTAGCGCAAGTCTTAAATGAACCTTTATGAAGGAGTGCCTTTAGTATGATGTATCAGACCTCGAGCCATACACTCTTGTCTGAAATAGATAGAAGGCATTTATTAGATTTAATGCAGGTAGATAGATGTTTAAGCCTAGATTAGACAATTTCATTTTTCGAGAGGGAAAACGGATATAGACACCCTCACTTGTACATTGTAACATTATTCAGAAGCCAAAATTCAGAGAGAAGAGCAAGCAGAGAATTGTATGAAGAACACCCATGTATAGGTAGTTTGAATTAATAGAATGAAGCTTAGATTCAGACCCTGGGTTGTGTTGTTTTCTATGTGTATTGTTGATGTGCTCATGAATGTTTGTTTTCTAGTATGTGTTTGCTTTGAATATGTTGTGCATGTGATTTCAGGGTTTAAATTGAAGTCTGAAGAGGAGAGGAATGAGCTTCAATTGTTTCTCAATCTGAGCCAGGAGATTCCTGCATAGAGGGCAATTGAATTCATCCGCAAAGAGTGCGTTGATGAAGGCTCGATAGTTAAACACTTATCCTCATTCACCCAGAATTCATAGGGGGTTGTTGAAGCCATGCGAAGAGAGGTGCAGGCTAAAGAAGGAGTCTCAGTTGTTACTTTGAGCAAAGGGGATAGGGACTGTTGTTGCAGGAGTTGCACAGAGTCTGAGGTATTCAACGCTTGAGGTGCTTGAATATCGAGCGTGAGGGGTATGTACAGGTTCCTCTGAGACAAGTCAGAGTTGATAAGCTTAGGAGATATAACACCTTTGTGATATCTCTGAAGGAGAACATAGGAGTCTGTGTGGAAGAAGGCTTGAGCAGAGATTGCAAGCACAAGTGTTGGAAAGGGACTCTGGACGGAACACTTAGTCGTTTCCTAGAAATCTCCAAGGGAGAAGGAACCAAAGGCCAATATTCATGGAAGGAACTCGCGAAAGACCACCGACTGTTAGATCTCAGGAGAGTTGCACACGGTTTAACTTGAAGCGTGCAGGGGAGGAGCCAAGAGCCATCGGGATTTGACTCATCAGAGAATCAGAGTCTCCGGAGACATAGAATTCTCATAGGAAGAATTTGCGATTTGTGACTTTTCAAAAGGACTGTAGCCGTGGATCCTGGACTGGACATGTGTCAGTGATCTGGAGAGTCGGGTTTCAGCATTCGGGATTTCCCCATACAAGAGAATTTCTACACCGAAAATAGCGATCCCATGATACCCGATCACACGGGAGGAAGGGGTGACGTGGAAAGCTAGTCCTCACGTGTGTCAGGAATCAACTTTTCGGGGTTCTCGTTGTAGTAAGAATTGTTGTAGGAGGAATCGCGAAACTCCGAAACGCGATAACCGCGCTGCCTCTGTGCGTAGTGGAGTACAGGTGTCATCGGGGTTTGCGACTTGGAGAGCCTCACGAGTTTGTGTAACGGGAATTGTGATTTCCCGAAACGTGATTTCCCGATTGCACGGAAGTCTGAGTCATAGGAACTGGAGGGGAGGACAAGTGTCGGGGAAGTCAACCCTTGCGGGGTTAACGCAAGGTTCCATCGTGAATCAGGGTTTAGAGGTTTCTCGTGCCAAAGAACCATGTCATTGTATATGTCGATTTCCCGATAGGGAAATCTCCGGTGGGAACAAAGGAGTATCAGCATTGGAACCCATCGGGTTTCGGGGTTTTGGATAGCACGAGGAGCGTGCCCACGAGGTTCACGATATCGCGAAACTCGATTTCTCGAAAAGACAAAGGGGAGATCACTTAGAGAGAGAGAGAGAGCTCTGTGGGTGCGGAAAAAGTCCCGATTAGTAATTTTGAAGAGAAGTTTAGCTCTTCGGGCCTAGGGGTGAAGAAGGTCCTGGTAATTGCGGACGTGCCCTGGGCGGCGTCTGTGTCAGCATTTAATCTAGTTAATGTAGGTAGATAGGATTTATTTCTAGATTAGACAGTTTAGATGAAAGGAGGGAAAACGGATATAGACACCCTCTCTTGTGTATTGTAACATTATTCATTCATGAGCAAGAAGAGAAGAGCAAGCAGAGAACTGTGTAGAGAACATCCATGTACAGATATTGAATTAATAGAAGAAAGCTTTGATTCAAATCCATGGTTATGTGTCTATTCTCTGTATATTGAAGTTGTGCTCATGAATGTTTGTTTTCTTGTTATGCATTTTCTTTGACATGTTGTGCATGCGATTTCATGTTTCGAAACTGAGGTCTGAAGGAGAGGGAGAGAATAAGTTTCAATTGTTTCTCTATCTAAGCCAGGAAATTCCTGCAAGATGTGCAGTTGAATTCTTCCGCATGGAGTGCATTGATGAGGGCTCAGTAGTTTAAATCTTATTGTCATTCACCCTGAGTGAAAGGGAGTTGTTGAAGCTATGCAAGGAGTGCGCAGGATGAAGAAGAAGCCTCAGTTGTTAATCTAAGCAAAGAGAGATTGAAGACTGCTGCTGCAGGAAGTGCGCAGAGCCGAAAGGATTCAACACTCGAGAAGTTGTTGAATGCCGAGCATGAGGAGTGCGCGCAAGTCCATCCAAAAGAGTCAGAGTGGAAAAGTTTAGAAGGTATAGCACCGTCAGAGAATCGTGAAGGAGAGCCCGGAGGTTTGGGGCCGTGAATTGTTTGAGCCAAGAGTTGCAAATGCAAGCATTGGCGAACAAGTTCTGAGAAAGAACTTAGCCATTTCAGAGAAATCCTTGAGGAGGAGGGATCGATGGCTAGGATCCACAGAGGATTTTGATGAAGTCCCGTCAGCCATCGGATCTCAGGAAAGTTGCACAGGATTTAAGCCTTATCATGCAGGAAAGGAGTCTGGAAGCCATCGGGACTCGACTCATCGGAGGATTGGGGTTTCCAGGGGAAAGAGTCTCGTGGTTGAAATCATGATTAGCAATTTCCTGATGCGATGAGAGCCATTGATCTGCGAGACACATGTCCAGGGATCTGGAAGAGTCGGGGTTCGACGTTTCGGGGTTCTCGCATACAACAGAATTGTAGCAGGAGAAACCGCGATTTTGCGAAACACGATGGGTCCCACAGTCACATCATTTCGACGGAGGACAAGTGTTGGGAGGTCAGCCCTTGTAGGGAGGCGACGATAGGTGGCATTAGCACATCATGAACTCGGGGGTTCATGAGTTGGAGCCACAAGGATTTGCGTCAAAGTTTGTGAGGCCGTGAACGATGATATCTTGGCACCCGTCTGATTAGCGTGTGGGCCACAGGCGTCAGAGCCGAGGACACGTGGCATCGGGGATCGGAGGATCAGAGATCCCGCGAGTGTAAGTCCCACGCATTACCAATCCATGAAATCCAAAATTTCAAAGTGGGAAAGGACCGTGGCCTCGTGGCTAGTGGTTGCATGCGAAAGAATAGCCGGAGGGAGCTAAGGTGTGCAGGGAGTGCCATCGCAGATTGAGAATCGGGGATTCACAAGGTTAGTAACTTGTGACAGCGCGAACACCGATTTCTTGACGGGAACATTCCTGAACAAAGCAGATAACACTTGAGTGGATATTTCATTGGGTTTCGGAAATTGTGAGACCCGAGTGCAGGACTCGCAATCACGCGAGGTCCGATTTCCCAATACGACAACAGGGAGATCGTAAGAGCATCCTGTGGGTGCAAAAAAGTCACGATAAGGGATTTGAAGAGCGGTTCAACTCTTCGGGTTGAGGAAATAGAAGGTCCTGGTGATAGCGGACGTGCCCTGGGTGGCGCTCTGCGTCAGTGTGGTATCAGAGCGGGATTGACTCTTTGTTTTCTATCGTAGATAGAGAGAATTCACCACGCCACCCAGAAGATAAATACCGTCACCCGACCCAAAAGATAGGGAGGTGAGAAGAAGAGGCAGGCTGGCAGGGAATCCAGAACTGGAAAGTTAGATGAGAGATCTTCAAGAAAGATTAGAAGACATGGAAGCAACGCAGAGACGCACCGCCAGTGCTGGAGATCTGAGTGACTCCGTAGGCGAAGCTGAAGATGAACAACAAGGATAAGTTGTAGCTGAAGATGCAGCCAATGAGCGATTGATTAAAGCTATCGCCTGGATGAGTTCAAAGACAAAAATGTACATTCCAACTTACGAAGGAAGCTTGGATGCAGAAGAGCTGTTAGATTGGATTAGAGCTCTTGACACTTACTTCGACTATGAGGATATCAAAGAAGATAAAAAGGTAAGGCATGTTGTCACGAAGTTGAAGGGACATGCAACATTATGGTGGGACGAGCTTCAAGCAGACAAACGTTACAAAGGCAAGCAGAAAATTAAGAGTTGGGATCAAATGATTGCAAAGATGAAGGCAAAGTTCATTCCAAGAGACTACCAAATTAATCTATTTAGGAGGATGCAGAACCTGAAACAGAAACTGATGACAGTGAAAGAATACACTGAGGAATTCTATCGACTGAACATCAGAACAGGTCATCGGGAGAACGATGATGAGAAGGTTGCCAGATACTTGAATGGTCTGAGATACGACATTCAGGATGAATTAAGCATGACAACCATCAGAACGGTTGAGGATGCTTATCAGATGGCTCTGAAAGCCGAGGAGAAGCTAAGCCGTAAGCAAGGTCAGCGAGGACGAGGCAGAAGTCATCCTAGAGGCAAGGTAGTTGCCCAGGAGAAATACTAGAAGCCCGAGGAGGAATGGAAGAAACCTCAGGGTAAATTTGAGAGAGGTGGAACCTCACAGCGAGGACAGCAATATGCTGAGCAGAGGGGACATCATAATGAACAGCGAGAAGATTATGCTGATGCAAACACTTTTCCTCATACCAGAGGTAGGGGAAGAGGCCGAGGTGGAGTTATCACATGCTACACATGTGGAAAGAATGGACACAAAGTAGTTGACTGTCTAGATAGGAGAAAGGATGGAGGAGAAGCTCACATCGCTGAAGCGCAGAGGCGTGATGTTGAGAATGAAGACACGGAAAGTGGAAGGTCGTTGATGATGCGTAAAGTTCTCTTAACACCTGGGAAGGAGGTGGAGGACTCATCTCAGAGGACCAGACTGTTCAGAACATCTTGCAAAACCAAGGACTAGAAATGCAAGGTTATTGTTGACAGTGGTAGCACTGATAATCTCATTTCGACCGAGATGGTACAGAAGTTGGAGCTGGAGACAACTGATCACCTAAGTCCATATAAAGTCTCGTGGCTATAGAAAGGACATCAGGTAAGTGAAACTAAACAATGCCTGGTTGACTTTAAAATTGGGGGATATAATGATCAGGTCTTGTGTGATGTCATTCCCATGGATGTATGTCATTTGTTACTGGGTAGACCATGGAAATATGACCGAAATGTGGTTCATGACGGGAGGATGAACACATATACTTTAGAGAAGGATGGGAGAACACACAGATTGCTTCTGATAAAAGACAAAGAAATGAAGCTGGAAGTAAGCAACACAATACTTCTCATGAGTGGGAAGGAGCTTCTTACAGAGATGGAGAAGAAAGAAGATCCACAATTCTTTGTGGTCAGAAAGCCAAGAATTGTTCTGATTAGCACAAGAGTGGATGATTTACCAAACGAGATTCAGGAACTACTGGGAGAGATCGTTGACATCATCATGGATGAATTACCTCATTCGTTGCCACCGATGAGGAGTGTGAGTCATCACATTGATCTCATACCAGGAGCCAGTTTGTCGAACAAGGCTACGTACAGATTGATGCCACAAGAAAATCAGGAGGTGAAGAAGCAGGTCCAGCAGTTGTTGGACAAAGGATTGGCCAGAGAAAGCTTGAGTCCGTGTGCTGTTCCGACAGTACTTAGTCCGAAGAAGGATGGAGGCTGGAGAATGTGTACTGACTCAAGGGCGATCAACAAAATTACCATCAGGTACAGGTTTCCTCTGCCAAGGATGGATGATCTGATGGATTGCCTGAGTGGGGCAAATTATTTTTCAAAGATTGATTTGAAGAGTGGGTATCACCAGATTTTCATGAGGGAAGGTGATGAGTGGAAGGCAACATTCAAGACAAACGAAGGTTTGTACGAATGGCTGGTCATGCCATTTGGCTTGACAAATGTGTCGAGCACATTCATGAGACTGATGAATGAAGTCCTAAGGGAATTCATCGGGAAATTTTTCATCGTATATCTGGATGATATACTGATCTTCAGTAAGACGAAGGCTGAACATTTGAAACATTTGGCCATTGTGATGAGGAAGCTACAACAGGAGAAGTTGCTGATTAATATGAAGAAGTTCTCATTCATGAAGACAGAGCTCATTTACTTGGGTTTTGTCATATCGGTGAATGAGTTGAAGATGGATCTGAGTAAGGTAGAAGTGATCAAGAATTGTCCATCACCGAGAAATGTTTTCGAGGTAAGGATTTTTCATGGTTTAGCTAGTTTCTACCGAAAGTTCATCAGGAATTTCAGTGGAATTAGCGCATCGATAATGGACACAGTGAAAAAGTGACACAAGTCTTTTCATTGGATAGCAGAGGCTGAGAAGAGATTCAATCTGTTGATGCAGAAGATAACGGAACGACCAGTGTTGGTGTTGTCAGACTTCAAGAAGACATTTCAAGTGAAGTGTGATGCAAGTAGATATGCCATAGGAGCGGTCTTGAGTCAGGAGGACAGGCCAGTTGCATATTTCAGTGAGAAGCTGGATGAAGCAAAGCTGAAATACTCCATGTGTGATAAAGAGTTTTATGTTATTATACAAGCGTTGAAGAAGTGGAGGCATTACTTGATTCTGAAGGAATTTGTTCTGTATAGTGATAATCATGCATTTCAGTTTGTGAGTCAACAGGAGAAGTTGAATCAGAAGCATGCAAAATGGGTAGAATATATGCATAATTTCATGCTTGTGATTAAACACATTTCAGGAACTACTAACAAAGTGCCTGATGCTTTGAGCAGGAAGTGTTTGTTGCTGCAGGAGTTCCGAGTCAAAACATTGGGCTTTGAAAATCTCAGGGACATGTATGCAGGAGATGCAGATTTTGAAGAAGCATATGAAGCAGCTGAGAATCCAGTTCTCAGGGATTGGAGCTCGTGGATAGATTACATGATCCAGGAGGGGTTGTTGTTTAGAGGCAATCAATTATGCATTCCAAATTGCTCCATGAGGGAGAATTTGCTAAAGGAGAAGCACAATGGGGGATTAGCAGGACATTTTGGCCACAATAAGACATTCTCAAAGCTAAGCGAATCATATTTTTGGCCAGGCATGTGAGTAGATGTCAAGAGGTTTGTTGACAGGTGTCGAATTTGTCAACATTCGAAGGGGAGGAAACAGAATGCAGGTCTTTATCAGCCATTGCCCATACCAGAGAGGCCGTGGGAGGCAATTAGCATGGATTTTGTATTGGGTTTGCCAAAGACACAGAGAGGTGTTGATTCCATCTTTGTGGTGGTGTATAGGTTTTCAAAGATGGAACATTTCATCCCATGCCAGAAGAACAGCGATGCGACGAACATCGCCAATCTGTTTTTCAAGGAGGTCATTCGACTCCATGGATTGCCGAAAAGCATAGTTTCAGACAGGGACACAAAATTCATAGGACATTTTTGGAGGACCTTATGGAAGAAGCTAGGAACTAACTTGGCATTTAGTTCATCTTACCATCCTCAGATGGATGGACAGACAGAGGTGGTCAACAGAAGTCTGGGAGACTTACTGAGAAGCTTGGTGACAGAGCACCATAACAGCTGGGACAACATATTGCCACAAGCAGAGTTTGCATACAACGATTCAGTGAATCAGAGTATAGGGAAAATCCCATTTCAGATTGTGTATGGGACACAACCGAGGGGAGTTTTTGAACTCGGGGAGTCAGAACAGACTGCGACTAGCAGTGTGAGTGCAGAGGAATTCGCTGAAGTGATGAAAGAACTTCACAGCAGGGTGAAGCAGCGATTGATAAACTCAAATCAGGAGTACAAGCACAGAGCTGATCAGCATCGGAGACAACTTCAGTTCGAATTTGGTGATATAGTTCTGGCACATTTAAGAAATGAGAGGTTCCCAAGGGGAACATATAACAAGCTGAAGATGAAGAAAATTGGGCCATGCAGGGTCCTAAAGAAAATTGGAGAAAATGCTTATGAGATTGAGTTGTCGGATGGCATCGGAATATCTCTGATATTCAATGTGGTAAATTTATACCCATACAGGCCTGGAGAAGTAAGGACTGTACCTAAGGAACTAGTGATCCAGTGGACAAAGCATATGCTGATAGCAGAAAATCCACAGATGGAGTGCATACTGGACAAGAGAGTGGGTAAGAAGACCAAGCGCAAGCAATACTTTAAGTATCTAGTCAAATGGAAGAACCATCCAGTGGAAGATGCCAGCTGGGAAGGTGAAGAAAAGATACAAAAGCATGGACAGATCGTGCAGGAGCTCATGGACCGGAGCCCATGAAATTTTTTCAAGCTGAGGAGTATGATGCAGGAGCATCACCCAAGACAAGCGAGACAGCACGAAAGACAGCGAACAGCTGGACAAGGCCAGCCGAAACTTTTTGAATTTCCATTTAAGATGACGTGCCAATACATAAATACACCATTTATGAAAAGTGCCTTTGGATATTTGTATCAGACCTCGAGCCATACGCTCTTGTCTGAAGTAGATAAGGAGGCATTTAATCTAGTTAATGCAGGTAGATAGGATTTATTTCTAGATTAGACAGTTTAGATGAAAGGAGGGAAAACAAATATAGACACCCTCACTTGTGTATTGTAACATTATTCATTCATGAGCAAGAAGAGAAGAGAAAGTAGAGAACTTCGTAGAGAACATCCATGTACAGATATTGAAGTAATAGAAGAAAGATTTGATTCAAATCCATGGTTATGTGTCTATTCTCTGTATATTGAAGTTGTGCTCATGAATGTTTGTTTTCTTGTTATGCATTTGCTTTGACATGTTGTGCATGTGATTTCATGTTTCGAAACTGAAGTCTGAAGGAGAGGGAGAGAATAAGTTTCAATTGTTTCTCTATTTGAGCCATGAGATTCCTACAAGATGTGCAGTTGAATTCATCCGCATGGAGTGCGTTGATGAGGGCTCAATAGTTTAACTCTTATTCTCATTCACCCTGAGTGAAAGGGAGTTTTTGTAGCTGTGCAAGGAGTGTGCAGGCTAAAGAAGAAGCCTCAGTTGTTAATCTGAGCAAAGAGAGATTGAAGACTGCTGTTGCAGGAAGTGCGTAGAGCCGGAAGGATTCAACACTCGAGAAGTTGTTGAATGCCGAGCGTGAGGAGTGTGTGCAAGTCCATCTGAAAGAGTCAGAGTGGAAAAGTTCAGGAGGTATAGCACCCTCGGAGTATCGTGAAGGAGAGCCCGGAGGTTTGGGGCCGTGAATTGTTCGAGCCAAGAGTTGCAAAAGCAAGCGTTGGCGAACAAGTTCTGAGAAAGGACTTAGCCATTTCAGAGAAATCCTCGAGGATGAGGGATCGACGGCCAAGATCCACAGAGGAGATTGACGAAGTCCCGTCAGCTGTTGGATCTCAGGAAATTTGCGCAGGGTTTAAGCCTTATCGTGCAAGAAAGGAGTCCGGAATCCATCGAGACTCGACTCATCGGAGCATCGGGGTTTCCAGGGGAAGGAGTCTCATGGTTGAAATCACGATTAGCGATTTCGCGACGTGATCAAAGCCGTTGATCTGTGGGACACACGTGCATGGATCTGGAAGATTCGGGGTTCGACGTTTTGGGGTTCTCGCATACAACAGAATTGTAGTAGGAGAAACTGCGATTTCACGAAACGCGACGGGTCCCACAGTCACACCATTTTGGTGGAGGACAGGTGTTGGGAGGTTAGCCCTTGTAGGGAGGCGATGACAGGTGGCATCGACACATCATCAACTCGAGGATTCACGAGTTGGAGCCGCAAGGATTTGCGTCAAAGTTTGCAAGGCCGCGAAGGCGTTATCTTGGCACCCGTCTGATTAGCGTGTGGGCCACAGGCGTTAGAGTCGAGGACACGTGGCATCAGGGATCGGAGGATCGAGGATCCTGTGAGTGTAAGTCCCATGCATTCCCAATCCACGAAATCCAAAATTCTGAAGTGGGAAAGGACCGTGGCCTCGTGGCTAGTGGTCGCATGTGAAAGAATAGACGAAGGGAGCTAAGGTGTGGAGGGAGTGCCATCACAGATCGGGAATCAGGGATTCACGAGGTTAGTAACTTGTGACAGTGCGAGCACCGATTTCCCGACGGGAACATTCCCGATCAAAGCAGAGAACACTTGAGTGGATATTTCATCAGGTTTCAGAAATTGTGAGACCTGAGTGCAGGACTCGCAATCGCGTGAGGTCCGATTTCCCAATATGACAATAGGGAGATCGTAAGAGCATCCTGTGGGTGCAGAAAAGTCCCGTTAAGGGATTTGAAGAGCGGTTCAGCTCTTCGAGCCGAGGAAAGAGAAGGTCCTAGTGACAGCAGACCTGCCCTGGGTAGCACTCTACGTCAGGAGGCAATTCATTTGAGAGAGAAGTTGTGCATATCCTTGTTTGACTATGTAATTTCCATTTCCCCACCCTCTCTTGTCTTTGGAGTTGATATGTATGGGGGCACATCCTTTTAGTAAATTTTGAAGTTGTTTCGCAGCTTCTTGCAAGTTGGTTGGCATATTTGTTAAGTTCCATCCTATCTAGTCTCCAGTTTCCATGTTCCAGGAAGAGATGTCTGCTATGCACTTTTTTCCTTGCCTATCTAGCCAAATTATGAGTGGGTGTAGATTCATATGAGTCCAAAGCAGTTGCTTGCCCATGATACTCTCTTCTTTTATGAGCATCTTTCTCCCATTCTATGGGATCCATGTGAGTTGTTTTTGGATGAGGGGAATGGAGGCAGAGAGGATCTTTCCTATCGGGGATCCTCTACTTAAAGAGTTAATCTAATCTAGGCACCTTAGCCTATCCCTTGATAAATACTTCTTTTTTATTGCTTGTTTCCACCAATCGTTCTTTCCTGAAACAAGATTCCAAAGAATTTTAGCTCTCATGGATAAATTGACTAGCATTGGATTCCTGATACTCAGACCTTCGTTCTCTCTGGGTTGCTTGATTTTGTCCCAGCTTATTAGATGGAATTTTTTATTGTCTGTTTTTCCTCCTTCCCAGAGGAAGCGCCTTATAATTCTAGACATTTCAGCTTTGACATTTTGAGGGGCGAGGAGAGAGGAGAATTGGAAGATGGGTAGAGCTGTGAGAATAGATTTTATTAGCATTGTACGCCCTGCTAGATTCAACCAAAAGGCTCCCCATTGCTCTAATTTATTTTTTAGTTTCTCTAGAATATGTGTCCAGGCTGTGTTTTGGATGGCTTTGAGGTAGATTGGAATGCTCATGTATTTGAATGTTTTCTAGTTTTCAATTAGCATGAAGCAAAAGACGTTTGCTATTAGATGAGTTGTTCTCAAGGGGGTGTTCCACACATAAAGATTTGATTTGTTATTTTTCAGGAGTGCTCCCGAAGCTTGCGTGAAGTTTTCCAATGATGTTTGGAATCTCTCAGCCATAACAATGGATGCCCCTCCCAATAGGAGAGTGTCATCAGCAAATTGAGAGTGGTTTATTCGTTTCACTCCTTGAGCTATTTTGATTCCTGGTATGACTTTACCAATTCTATCCTTCTCCAGTTTCCTGCTCAACGTTTCAGCCATGAATATATACAGAATTGGGGAGAGTGGGAAGCCTTGCCTCAATCCTCTGGTGCTTTTGAAGAAACTTGTCGGTCGTTTGTTGACCAGAGGTGCTATCCATGGTGTGGTTATACAGGCTGATGTCCAAGCCACGACACCAGTGTTAAAGCCAAACTTTTTCAGGACTGCTATCAAGAAGGAATGCCTTACTCTGTTAAAAGCATTAGCCATGTCAATTTTTACTATCATCCCTTGATCTCCCCTTTCCCTGCTTGAATGAATTTCTTCTTGAATCAAAATTATGTTGTCAATCACTTGCCTTTTTACCATAAAACCACTTTGGTTTGGGGAGATGAGTTTATGAAGCAGCGGTTTGATTCTGTTGGCTATGATTTTTTCTATGATTTTGTAGGAAACATTACAGAGGGAGATGGGTCTAAATCTGGTAAAGGATGAAGGATTCAGATTCTTTGGAATTAGAGCTAAAAAGGCGTAGTTTGTGTTACCCCCAATCTTATCGGATTTCTGGACATATTGTACCATTCTCAGGAGATCTCTCTTTATTATATGCCAACACTTTTGATAGAAGTGCGCAGTGAAACTATTCAGACCTGGAGCTTTGTCTAGATGAAGTTGGAACAGATCTTCATGGAGTTCTTTTTCTGTGACTTCCTAATTAATCATGTAGTTGTACTCCTAACTAATTATGCTTGGTATATTTTGGAGAAGGCTTTCTTGTACATTGATATCTATATTACCATCTTCTATTAACAGCGCTTGAAAATGAAGTTTGGCTTCCTCTTGGATTTGATGTGGGTCATCTATTTTTGTGCCATCTACTTTTATTATTTCTTTCACCTCGTTCCTCCAAATCCTTGCTTTCACTTGTCGCTGGAAGAATTTAGTGTTTCTGTCTCCGGAAGTAAGCCAGAGGCTTCTGGATTTAAGTCTCCAAGTTTCCTCTTCTTTGTGTAGGATTTTTTGGTAATCCATGAAGTTTTGCTACTCTTTGAGGAGGATTTCATGAGTGATTTGTCTCTCTTCTAGGCTCCTTCTGTTCTCTTCCATTTCTCTCAGTAAAATTTCTTTTTCTTCTTGGTCTTTTCCTTTGTTTCTTGTCATCCAATTTTTTAAAGCCATTTTTATTCTTTTTAGTTTCTTCTCCCAGATGTAATTAGGGGAACCTTGGATCCAACAATTCTAGGCATCTAAAACTATGTCAAGGAATCCTAGTTCTAAAATCTAGAGGGGGTTGAATCTGTAAGGGATGGGGCCAGGGTTTCGGGGAGGGGAAAGGGTAAGGGTGATAGGTCTATGGTATGAACTAGTCCAAGGTAATATGCATGAGATCAGAAGATAGGCCTCTTCTAAAAAGGAGTTGCTTACGAGAAAATGATCCAACCGAGCAGTGATGTGTCCCGACCCAAGTCTTCTATTCAACCAGGTGTAGTGCCCATTGGAGGGTTTTATGTCTAGAAGTTGATAGGTGGAAATGAGGTCCTCAAGATGCTCTCTTGATGGGTCCCGAATGATTGACCCCCCCTTTTTTTTCCTTATGATGTAGACTGGTATTGATGTCTCCAGCTATTATTAGTTCCTTGGGATCAATAGAATTTTTGATAATTTGTAGGGAGGACCAGCACTCCACTTTTTCCTAATAAAGGGTAGGCATGTACACATTTATGAGGGTCAGTGTTTTACCTTTTTGCTGATGGAGTAGCGTAGTTTGAATCCAATGGGTCATAGAGTGTCTGGATTGTAGGTCAAAGTAGCAGGGGTTCCAAAGGGTGAAGACTCCTCCAGATGCTCCTCTTGCACTTACTGTTGTGCCTTTGAATGTTCGCCATATGTAGCTTCTTTCCTGAAGGATTTAGGTATCCTTCCTTTTTGTCTCCTGGAGAAATAGGATTTGAGGTTTCTCTACTTTAATAAGGTCATGTGTTAGTGAGAGCTTGTGCTGGCTCCCTAATCCTGTGTAGTTCTAGGAGATCATTTTTATCGTTGATTATTTTTAGGGTTTCCCCCTTTATGGGGGTTGGATCTGCTTTGCTTCCTAGTCTACCTTGTTTATTTTCTCGTGATATGATCCAAATTTGTTTGCTTCCCTAGTTCAATTTACTTCCTGGTCTAAGCTTCTCTTTTATGTAGATTAGTCTTTCTACCCACTCTTTTAACTGGTGTATCAAGTGATTCAGTCTCTAAGTTTTCCTCCGAGCTTTGTTCTGAACTGCTTTCCGATGGATTAGGAGCTGAGGGAGGGGGTTGTGCAGAAGGGGGGATC
>JZKD02S1735998.1:170285-192478 GCA_000966675.3 Picea glauca | reverse complement strand
ATAGATATGAATAAAATAATACAAGAAGTACGTACACAAAGCAAGGAAACAATACATCCAACTGCTACAATTATAATCTTTTCATCAAATCTTCAGGACCTTTGCATTAAATTTCGATCGAGCTCAAAGATACATTCAATAGTCACTGTCTACACTATTTTTTCCAACCAACCCGACTTACATTTAAAAGATAAAATATGTAGGAGAGGGCATCGCTTTGGCTGCCCTGCTCTCTAGCTACTATCCCTAGAAATTAGGAAACTGGATGTTCTTTGTTAGATGACCCTTCGTATGACGCTTTTCCAAAAATAGAAACCCAATGTATTCAGTTGCATCATAACCCCTCATCATTGTCATGACGGTTCGGTTATCAACAAGTTCTCATCATGGGATATTGATGTGTCGATGTCTTCCTTTTATAGGGTATCCGAATGATCAAGTGCTCTGTTAGACTCCCGCCATCTACTATAACAACCTTGATTTCTGCCACGTGATCATTTGTTGGAGTGCATATATGGCGAGTGAGAGTGGACTGTCACAGTCGTTACCAAAATGACAACATCGTTTGAAGGGCGACGCCTTCCTCAAAACTGTCAAAATCCATGCCATGTTTGATAATACAAGAATGAACTCAGTTAATCATGATTCTTTTGCACGCTGGTGAGAGCCACGCAGACTTTATCCTTGGCTGCTTCACATTCCCTGAATTGTTTCACATTCCTTTCTTCTGACATCCTCTATGTTTCGCACAGCTTTATGACTGTATCCTGCACTTTTCTAAGTTGTCTCTTGAGCCACGTCACATTTCCTTCATGGCCTTGTGATGCTGACACGTCAAGGGTCTTCGCTGCTAACTGTTGTCTTAGTTCCATGTTTTCCTGGTAAAGCTTGGCGGTAGTGAGCTACACTTGCTTCAGCTATTGAGACAAATCACAAACCTTTTTGCCTTCGACATATGTCCTCCTCGTTCTTCTCTAGCTTTCTCAACGTGTACCTTTGACAGGTTCCAGCTGAATGGTGTGCATGAGAAATTCTTCAACAGCTTACTTTGCGCACGGTTCGCTCGAGACTCGGGCTTCCCTAGATTCCTTGTTCTTCCTTGGCCTGCCCCTTCTCCAAGGTATTTGTTGTTGGGGGGACAAGGCTTCCAACATCTATCCTTCCTGTGCAATATTTCCCGCTCCAACCTCCGCGGGGTGTGATGTTACCCTTTCCGCGGGTGGAGGGAAATATCCCTTTGGATCCTTGGAGATGCCTACTACAAGCAAAACCAAATCCCAGTTTCTTCCCAATCGTCTTAAATCCTCAAACACCAACAATTTAATCAGTGAGACATGAGAGATTTTCCTTTTCGACTGATCTACTTCAGCCCAGGCACTGTTCGCTATCTCTCGGAGGTTCTAGTGTAAGAAAAAGGGTAGATTCAATGGTCTCTTTCATGTGAAGTGCATCAACAGTATAATTTGATGTGAATGTATCCTTTCGAACCTCCCCTCACAGGTGAAATACTTCCTAACTACTCCAAGAAGTTTTTGAAAAAGTTCTTGCAAATATCTACTCAGAACACCCGTCTCGACCTTTCCACCTAAACAGTCTCGCTTGATGAAGTCTTTGTAGCACTCAAGTCCAAGGTCATGCCTTTAAAACACCTTTCGCCTCACAAAGAAATCTATGTCATGCTCGACAGAGTTTCTTCTGTCACCTGGATAGTGACACCTGTAATCACCACATGGAAACCGTCAAAACTGAGTGCGAACTACTCAGCTAGTCTCATATTGAATCCTTGGATTTTCCTACAAAAGGCCATGCATATGAACTATTCAAAGGATGCTCTGACCTTTGGATCTTCATTGATCAATGTCAATATTTGGGGCTCGGGTCCAACACTTATGCCACTTCACGCGCCTTTCCTTATGCTCTAGGAGGTTTCCATTGTGCAATGCGTGTTTGTTCTCCACGCAGTGGATTTGACATGGGCCCAATGCAGAAATATTGATCAACCTAGACTTGCAAGAAGCATTACACATAGTGCATAATATTGGCTGGTGACCAGAATGCATGCATAAACACAAGAATTTATAACAGAGTTGGCGAGAGGTGGAATCGTGTCAGGGAACACTGAATTCATGGTGATTGGATGTTTCGAAGAAACTGAAGTTTTACAGTAGCGCATCTGTGCGAGAAGTACACTTCAGGGCATGTAAAGTACAATTGATAAGGGATACAGATCATATGTGATATGAGCACCATGATTTTTCATTCTTTCATCCCTCATAATGAGTTGATGATGGTCATTTCACTTGCCGATGTGACTTCTATTTAACAACTTGCCTCGACCCTTAGCACATAAAAAATTCCTTTCTAATAGGACCCGACTCTCTAGGAACAAAATCGTATCATTTACACATGTTTTGACTTTGAAATCCCTTCCCAACTCCAAGGGCCAACCGACCACTTGCTGAATTTGACCCCTTTGTTGTTCGGTACCTGACCTCACATGCTTTGACACACGGACCATGACTCGACTAAGACCAACTCTTACTAAATGGAAAAATGACGGTGCTAACAGCTGGCTCTAACGGGGATTCTATCCTCCGAGTGAGGTAGCAAAGAACAACAGATCAGATTCCTGACCATTGGGCCTTATTCGAATTTCAGACACTGAAACACGAAAAACAAAAAATGCAACCTAAACTTATTGTCAAAGTTTCTAACAGACTCAACATAAAATCGGGGCCTTCACTTCGAGCTACAAGTTTCTACTGACACACTAACTCGAAAATGCCTATCTTGAAAACGAAATAAAATGACTATTTACAATGACATGTGACTTAAACGGACTTTATTGCACCAGATAGTGTTTGAGGAACTTTCCATTTACAGGACACCAACCAACGCATTCTCCATTAAGCTCTTCTAGAAAATAAGTGTTGTTCCTGCAATATGCATTGATTCTGAATGGACCCATCCAGAGATGATCGAAAGTTATGTTCTTTCCTTTATCTTCGTTCCTCACATCCCACTTCAGCACCAGGTCCCCCATCTGAAATTCCACCTACTTAGAATGCTTATCGAAGGTTCTCTTCAACCTTTCCCTGTGGAGTTGTGATCAATTATACACCTGATCCCTCATCTATTGTGTGTGGATCAACTGATTTATCCTTCTCTGCATGTCATCTGGCTCAGCTTCCTGTTCTTGTAGCAACTTTCTTACGAGCAACCCCAATGAGGTGGGGAAAACTGCATCTGTGTTGTATACGATCTGAAATGGTGATGTCGAGATGGACTTCTTAGTAGTGAATCTTTCTTCCCATAGAGCGTAAATGAGTTTTTTATGCTAGGCCTTCTTGTTGTCTTATAGGAGTCTTTTGATGATCCTAGTCAAACTTTTATTTGACGATTATTCTAACCCGTTTCCATGTGGGTAATACGTTGTAGAATGTCCCAGGGTTATATTGTAATCCTGAAAAAACTTCTCCATATTCTTGGAATTGAATGCAGCCGCGTTATCTGTTATGATCTTGATAGGGCATCTGAATCTTGATAGGATGTTTGTCTCCAGAAATTGAATGATGACTACATCAGTAGCCTGCTTCATTGGAATTTCTTCTATCCATTTCGTGAAGTAATCTGTGGCCGTGAGTATCCATCTATGTTGCACCGAGGATGGAGTATGGATCTTCTCTATAAAGTCCAAACTCCATTGCATGAAAGGTGCCTCGACCGAGATCAGTTTTAGCGGCAGGGGTTGCAGCTTTCTCCTTCCATCAAAAATCTAACACTTGTGACAACTAGAAACTTCTCTTTATATGTCTGCAAATATGTTGGGACAATAGTAACTTGCTCTTAGGATTTTATTCAAAGTGGTTTTCCAATAGTGATTTCCTCCACAGTCGCCTTTGTGGAATTCCTCGATAGCTCGTTTAGCATCATCTTCCAACAAACAACTCAGGAATATCCCTCCCGGATCTTTCCAATACAGTGAGTTATCCAAGATGCATAACTTCACAACTTTGAGCTTTAAAGATCTGGCCTTGGTCTTACTTAAACCTGGAAGGGCTTGCAGATTCCTCAACACATAGATGATGTTTGTATACCACAGTGAATCGATGAAATTTTGAGGCACCTGCACAGTTGTTTCTTCCCGAGGGTTCTCCAAAAGATCAACAATGAAGTTGATTCCCAGCACATCACAGTTCGATTGTACCATTAGCTTCGTGAGGCCCTGATCCTTGATCAGCTTTGTGGGCTTGATTTCGAGGTCGTATTCCAACATGGTCTCTATCCACTTACCCCTTCTTCCCTCGGGGTCAAGTTGAGTGAGGATATCCTTGACTGAGTTACTAGGCACGTAAGCGATAACGTGAGAGTGTAATATGTAAGTTCTGAACTCCCTTAGAGATTTTACTAAGGAGTATGCTTGTTTCTCCATAATGTTGTACCTTAGTGGAGAATCCCTCAACTATTGATGTTTGGACAACATCGGGAAGACATTCTCTAAAGATAATAACTACTAATATAATTATTAACTATAGCATATAATAAGTAAGTAATAACAAATAGTTGATGATTATTCAAGGGATGCATCCTTTCATGGATGGTCACCTTATGTTCCGTATATATGGAACACTCATCATTGTAATAACATATCTAATATCAATCATATCTTATATGAAGAAAAACAACATGGTATCAGAGCAGGACTGGGCCTCACTCCCTAATAGGAGAGCCCAGACTTTTAAGCTCGTGGTGGATAGTGACCAGATGGTTCCAAGACTTTCAAGCTAGAGACTAGATAGAGATCATTTATATGACAATAATAGGATAGCTGTAATAGGACATGGAGTATTTGTAACAGGTGATTCCAGTTTTGCATATATATATATACACGCATAGAACCTATGCATGAGGTAAGATGTGATTATCTTTCTCGATAATGGATGTCTTGGTTGTTTCATCGTTAACGGTGGCTTTATATCTGTAACAACGAGCAATAATAAGGAAATACACCAAATTGACAGTGCTATATCCCGCTATTAGCCAGTAAAAATTATCAGTCTTTTCCTTGTTCAGATTCTACGCCAGCCAATTATGGTGACCGGGCACGCCTGTGGTGTTATGCAAAATGCTGACGATGAGACTGTTGACATAATTACCCAGAGCATTGGACAAGAAGAAGAGTCCACCTGCTATACTCCTCATGTTTTTGGGGAATTGACTGTACAGAAATTCGATCTGTCTGACTGCACTGGACGCCTCTGCCAGACTGGCCACAGAATACCGACGAACCAGCCACAGTGCTAACATCGGAATCACGTCCCTTGATTTCTCCATGAAACCGTGGCTTAACGCCACGTTCCGCCGCTTTGTTTCCATAGCCGCAGCGAAGTCCATCAATAAGATGGAGAGGGCGAATCCGATCCCCAGTCTCTGTAAAAGTGTTAAGCCCTTGCCTTCCTTGCTCATCCGCCTGGAGAAGGGCATGATAAATCTGTCATAGATGGGAAAAAACAAGGTGAGTGCTAGCATAGTGAAAATTCCAAATGATCCTATAGGGATCTGGAAGTGCTTGCCCAAGTGTCTATCCATCGTCTCTGCTTGCAAAACCGAGAATGTGTTTAGCTGTTCTAGACACACGAAGCTACTGATCGTGTTTGACCATATGGGCACTATTCTTATCATCGATTTCAGCTCTTCCACTTGCTGAAGACTGCACAATCTCCATGTATGGGCCACAGACCCGTCTTCCTCAAAATCTTGTGGGAGTTTTATAGAAGCCTTGTTCAGAAACATGAATTGGTCTGTAAGAGCCATCCTTGATTTGAGAATTCCTTCCTGTGGAGGGTCATAATTCGGATGTCTGCGAAGGCAACGATAAATGGAGTTTTCTTCCTGCACCAACCAATACTTGAAGGAAGCTGGTGAGTGAGCTTCCTTCTGGTGTAACACGAATGTAGAGCTTTGCCCCTAGAAGGAAGATTGTGACAGAAAGAAACATCATACTGGTGGGGATACCCAAACCCCAACTCCAGCTTACATTATCTTGAATGTATACTATGATAGTGAGTGCCACCATCATCGATATCGTGAATGAAAAGTAATACCAGTTGAAAAAAAATGCGCTGCTGAGGAGGATAGCCTTGTGAATAACACACCAAGCCTCTCTCGTTGAGAAAACTACAAAGGGATTGGAAATATTGCAAACCCATATGCATGCAAAGTTGTGTGAGCGAGCGAACTTATTGTTGTGCAATTACAACCAGAGGAAGACACGATGTAATTCTGATGAAGAAATCCCATGGAGAAAAGGGGGAATTGCACTTGGAAAGCAAATAGTGCCACGAGATTGAAGGTGTCATGAGATTGCATTGACATGAAACTAGAAGCATAAGACTCTACATAAAGTGGAGATCAGCCTCTGCTACGACATTGTTGGTGTTGTGCCTATAGGTGGAGATCGAAGAAGAACTTGTTTTCGTGCATATTTTTTTTCCTGTATATTGATATAGAACCAATGGATGGTCTTTCTCTAGTGTGGGACAACAATGTAATATTCCTAGTAGTCAAGACTTGAATATGACAGTAGTAGTTGTAGTAAGAATTGGAAATCAAGGGTGATTATCCCTAATACGAGAACCCTTATTTCTTTGAAGGACCTTTTCCCTGGTACAAGAGCCTAAAAGATGTCTTATTATATTTGAACCAATTTCCCTATCTCGAGAAGGGGACCTGGTTAATGGACAATGAGATCACATGGTAGGTAGCGTGATCTATTTTGAATTTAAGAATCAAGGGGAATCATCTAGCTCTTCCAAAGAATCAAAAATGAAGGACATGCAACTCCTCATGGTACCTTCCAAGAGAGAAATATACCTTAGAGATATTCATGCTATGTCGCAACTATGAGCCACATCATTTATTTTGAGCCTTCATGTTATGAGGAGACAACTAGTTATCCAGTATGTAGAGATGTCATGATGGAGGAGTATCAATCCATCACGAAGAATGATGTATGGGATATTGTTCTGAGACCTAAAGGGAAGTCTGTAGTGACCTCCAAATGGATCTACAAGATCAAACACACAATTTATGGGAGCATCGAGAGACACAAAATGAGATTTGTTACTAGAGGATTTTCTCAGGTGGAGGGAATAGATTATGAGGAGACATCTCCTCCTCTTGCTCGATACACTTCTATTCGGGATGAAATATTATGTGATTTAATTCTTATGGATGTCTATCATATTTTATTGGGGAGACCATGGCAATTTGACTGAAACGTTATTCATGATGGAAGAAAGAATACTTATACCCTAGAAAAGAATGGTAGAACACATATGTTGTTACCAATAGAATACAAAGAGAAAAAGAGGGAATCTATTTCGAGTATACTTCTCATGAATGGGAAGGAACTCTTGAATGAATTCAAGAAGGATAAATAAATGAAATTTGTTGTAGTGAGGAAGCCTAGAGTTATCCTTACAAATACTTCTGTGGAATATTTTTCTGAAGAACTACAAGAACTATTAGAAAACTTTGTTGACATAGTAGTGGATGAGTTACCTCACTCATTGCCACCCATTAGGAGCATAAGCCATCACATTGACCTTGTTCCAAGAGCTAGTTTACCAAACAAAGTAGCTTATAGGTTTACACCCAGAGAGAATGAGGAAGTCGAAAATAAATTCCAAGAGTTGTTGGATAAATGTTTAGTCAAGGAAATCCTAAGCCCATGCACAGTACCAACTGTGTTAAGTCCAAAGAAGGATGGAGGATGGAGAATGTGCACAGATTCTAGAGCCATCAACAAGATAACCATTAGGCATAGATTTTCTTTATCGGGGATGGATGATTTGATGGATTATTTGAGTGGAGCAATCTATTTTTCCAAGATAGACTTGAAGAGTGGATATCATCAAATAAGAATGAGAGAGGGAGATGAATGGAAAACAACATTCAAGACAAATGAAGGATTGTTTGAATGGCTGGTCATGCCATTTGCATTGACAAATGCACCAAGCACATTTATGAGATTGATGAATGAAGTATTGAAACAATTCATAGGAAATTTTTTCATAGTATATATGGATGACATACTAATATTCAGTAAGACAAAGAGAGAACACTTAAGACATTTGACAACAGTAATGGAAAATTTGCAGTAGGAAAAATTGTTGATAAATCTGAAGAAAAGTTCATTTATGAAGACAGAACTCATATATTTGGGTTTTGTGATCTCTTCAAATGAATTGAAGATGGATCCCAAAAAGGTGAGAGCAATCAAAGAATGTCCATCACCAAGCAGCATATTCGAGGTAAGAAGTTTTCATGGGTTAGCAATCTTTTATAGAAAGTTTATCAGAAATTTCAGTGGTATGTGTGCACCCATGTTAGACACGGTGAAGAAGAAACACAATTCTTTTAAATGGACATGGGAACTTGAAAAAAGTTTCAAAGTGTTGAAGGAGAAGATTATAGAACAACCAATTCTGTTCTTACCAAATTTTGGAAAAACATTTCAAGTGAGATGTGATGCAAGTGGATTAGCTATTGGAGCAGTCTTGAGTCAGGATAATAGGCTAGTTGCTTATTTTAGTGATAAGTTGAATGACGCCAAGAAGAAGTATTCCACATATGACAAAGAATTTTATGCAGTGATTCAAGCTTTGAAGAAGTGGAGACATTATATAATTCCTAAAGAATTCGTCTTGTACAATGATAATAAAGCTTTGCAATTTATTATTAGGCAAGAAAAGTTGAATCACAAACATGCAAAATGGGTAGAATTTATGAAAAAATTTACTTTTGTTATTAAGAGCATTGTTGGAACTGCTAACAAAGTTGTAGATGCTTTGAGTAGGAGGAGTTTGATTGTATAGGAATTCCAAGTGGATACCTTAGGGTTTGAACACCTCAAGGAGATGTATAGAGAAGATGCAAATTTTAAGGAAGCTTGTGAGGCATGCAAAAATCCTTTGATGGGAGACAGAAACCCATGGACTAAATATTTGATCGGGAAGCCAATTATGAATACTGAAATGCTCAATGAGATATAACCTGTTGAAAGAGAAACACAACAGAGGATTAGATGGACATTTTGGTCACGACAAGACATTTGCACAACTGATCAATTCGTATTATTGGGAGAGCATGAGAGCATAGGTGAAAAGGTTTGTGAACAAATGCAAAATTTGTCAATATGAAAAAGGAAGAAAAAAAAACACTAGTTTGTATCATCCATTACCAATTCCAAAGAGGTCGTGGGATGCATTCAATATGGATTTTGTTTTGGGATTACCTAGAACTCAAAAAGGGAGTGATTCTATATTTTTTGTGGTGGACATATTTTAAAAAATGGCACATTTCATACCACGCCAGAATACAAACGAAGCTACACACATAGCCAATTTGTTTTTCAGATAAGTAGTGAGACTACATGGATTTCTAAGGAGCATAGTCTCAGACCGGGACACCAAATTTGTAGGACACGTTTGGAGGACACTATGGAAAAGGATGGGGACGAACTTATCCTTTAGTTCATCATATCACCCTCAGACAGATGGACATACTGAAGTAGTGAACAGAAGTCTGGGAAACTTGTTGAGAAGTTTAGTCACTGAGCAAGGTCGACAATGGGATCAGATTCTGGCACAAGAAAAATTTGCATTCAACAATTCAGTGAATAGGATCACAAGAAAAAGTCCATTTGAAATTGTGTATGGTATACATCCAAGAGGGATTACAGAGTTGTGAGATCTAAATCAAGATGATTTTAGAAGTGTTGGAGCAGAGGATTTTGCAGCAGAAATGTAGAAACTCCATGACAGAGTCAGAGAGAAGCTACAGAACAATAGCCAAAACTACAAGAGTTGAGTTGATCAAAAGAGGAGAGAAGTTCAATTAGAAGTTGGAGATGAAGTTTTATCTCATTTGAGAAAAGAAAGGTTTCCAAGAGGAACATACAACAAGTTAAAGATGAAGAAGATAGGACCATGCAGGATTCTCAAAAAATTCGCAGCCAATGCTTACGAAATTGAGTTGCCAGACAATGTTGGGATATCACCGATATTCAATGTTGTAGACCTGTATCCTTACAGTAGATATGAGGTAGAAGAATCAGATGATCAGAAAGAAGTCCAGTGGTGATGTAGGAGCATCGCCCACGTCAAGCAAGCCAGCGCGAAAGCAGAGGACAGCTGGACAAGCCAGCGGATTTGTTTTTGAAAGCACCTTGATATTCGTTGCGCCAAACATTAATATGTGAATTTAATAAAGCGCACTTTGTATATTGTAATGGACCTTGAGAGGATAATCTCTCGTCCTTAGGTAGGTGAGGCATTTAATAGATTTAATGTAAAGTAGATAGAACATTTAATTGTAGATTTTCTAGCTTTAGAGTTCGAGAGGGAAAACGGATATAGACACCCTCCTTTGTACATTGATTTATCATCATTCATTGAGGAGCAAGAAGAGAAGAGCAGAGCAGAGAATTGTATGAAGAACACCCATGTACAGAGATTGAATTAATAGAAGAAATCTTTGATTCAATTCCATGGTTATGTGTTATTTCTCTGTGTGTTGATGATATGCTCATGGTTATTTGCTTCCTGTTATGCATTTGCTTTTATATGTTGTGTATGTGATTTCATGGGTGATTTGAAATCTGAAAGAATGAGTGAATGAGTTTCAATTGTTTCTCTAAGTAAGCCAGAGAATTCCTGCAAGGAGTGCAGTGGAATTTGTCCACATGGAGTGCGTGACTGCAGGGTTTACTTAGGGATAACTTTTGTTTCTATTCATCTCAGAAGTGCAGATTTGGCACTGAAGCCATGCAAGGCATGCGCAGGCTGGACGAAGACTCAGAGTTGCGATTCTGAGCAAAGAGTTGAAGAATTCCTGCTGCAGGAGTGCGCAGGACTGAAGACTTTAACACTTAGCATGTTTTGAAGATTTGCCGCAAGGAGTGCGTGCAAGAACTTCTTCCTGAGGGAATTGAAGTCGTCGAAGCTCAGGAGAGATAGGCCTTCAAGTTTTTTGAAGGGCAACGCCAAGAAGTCGCGTGAGCAGGTTGAATGGAAGTGTCGTAGGTTGACGAATGAGTCTCGTGGAGAGACACTTCATGTTCGTGGGTTGCATGTAGAAGAAGGGACGGACGAAATTCTCCGAGGAGACTTCGTGAAGCTCTGAGGGCCATTGGATTTTGCAGAGGTGCAAGAAGGCTACAGTGCAGGAGTGGAAGAAGTTTGAAGATCAGGAGGGTAGGAGCGTCAATTGGGATCACGAGGAGCATAGCTCGACTCGGGGATCGGTATATCGGAAGTTCGCGAGAAAGGGGAGGAAGATTTGGCCACGGAAATCGCGAGAGGCGAAGTCCCGACAATCGCATGGACAGTGTGGGCCACAGCGAGGTGACGTGGCAGGTGATGCGAGATATCGACGTCTCAGCATCGAGATTTGAGGCAAGAACCACTTGGCCGTGCGAGTAACGATGTTCCAAGGGCGTGAGATCGCGAGTTGTCGACATCTTGGCGCATCGGATCTCGGGAGTTTGAACTCCAAATATTTGGTGCCACGATTGGCAAAATGCGATAGAGCGAAGTCCCGATAGAGGGGAAGGAAAATCAGCATTGACCGACATCTTGGGTCTCAGGAATCCGAGGAGGTAACGCATAGCAGTTGGACTCGCGAAGCAGCAAAGTTCCGATCCTCCGATAGTTCAAGGAAGAAGGGTCACGAGAAAGGAACTGTGGGTGCAGATATTTCGATTGGAAGATAGAAGAGTATTGACACTCTTCAGGCCGAGATAAAAGAAGGTCCTGGTGAGAGCGCGATCATGCTCCGAGGAGTGTGGTTGGCATCAAGTGGGAAGAACAATTTCCCACAGCAGAAAAACCTCAGATGGAGAAAATCATTGAACAGAGAGATGGAAAGAAGACCAGGAGGAAGACATATCTTGAATACTTAGTGAAGTGGAAAGATCATCCAATGGAAGATGCAAGTTGGATCACAGAACCTGATATTTTGAAGCATGGAAATATAGTGCAGGAGCTCATGGACAGGATTCCATGAAAATTTTAACCAGAGGAGTATGTTGCAAGAGCATCGCCTCCAAAGTCAAAACGCAAACATGGAGGCAAAGGAACAACATCTCAGCATGACAGAGTTTCAAATCATAAATTAACTCAAAATTAAATTGAGTTGTTGAGATATTTTTGAAAGAAACATTTTTAAATATGTCATGTTTGTAAAGTTGTGAAGGACTGTAAGGGGTTGCAGATATTGAGTGTTGACTCTTATCTGGCAATAACTGTTAGTTATTGTAATAGGACAAAGTAGGTAACTGCTAAGAGTTTGATAGGATAGGTTGCAGACAGGATGACGAGAGCTCATGGAGCCGGTCCTTAGATAGTTTGTTGTTGCATTGTAAAAGTAACATGAGATTAGGAGATTAGGAGATGATGAGATAGAGATCAAAGAGATTAGCAAAACAGAGTAGAGTAGAAGAAATACTATGTAATTTGTTTTCATGAATGAATAGAACAGATAGAATTGTCCGAAATCTATGGACTATGTTCATCGTAATGTGTGATTGAATGAATGCTACATTATGTATGTTTTCTTTAGTTTATTTCATTCATGTATGATTGTTTGAGAGGTTGATTGTATGAGTTCATGATGAAACTAGATGATTTTCAGTTGTTTCTCTTCTGACACTCGCATGCAAGGTGTGCATATCGAACGCAAAGAGTGCGTCGATTGAGTCTCAGAGTGACTCGAAGAAGTTCAAGGAGAACAAAGGAAACTTAGACCAAGTGCAAGGTATGCACAATGTCAAAGAGAGACCAAGTGTCGAAGAACCCGAAACAGAGGAACGCCAAGTGGGCGAGAAGAATTTATTTCCAAGAAATCCTTCGATCTGAGTTATCGAAATCTTGAGAATGCAAGGTGTGCTTGGGGAATCAAAATCCTTTTATGGACAGTGCTCATAAGGGATAACACTTTCATAACTGGTGACAATATCCAAGAGTTGGATTTGTAAAAGGAGAAAAGGTTCAAAACCTTTGTAGACTTAGAAAATCCTCTAAGTCAGAGAGATCTGAAGTCCAGGAGGAGGAGTGACAGTGGTTGTTGGATCATAGTGAAACGGATCAACAACCTGTTGGCAGCCAATTCGCATTTTTCTACTGTCCTTATAAGCTGCCTACACCAGTGTTTTGCAAACCTTGATTTTCATCGCAATTCTCGAATAAAACGACACTATTTTTTTTTCACTATTTGCACACTCACCTTTGTTCTTGTTTTCACGACTGCAAGCGTGAAAACTTGGTTTTCGAAGTCACATTAAAATCGTCACTGAATTATTGTAATCATTCTTGTCAATATGCCCATTGCATTTCCAATTTACTTATCGTTAAACAGTTGATAAGACTCCAAGATCCTTATTCATTTGGCATTTTTATTTGTTAATATGACTTCGTTTTACAAGACTGTGATGATATTCTTTTGATCGCATTTGTGATACATTGGTGATTTGATTTATATGTTCTTTGATCATTGGTTTCATGAAAACACATTGGTGTTATGGTTAGACCCTTGGTATAAATCTTTTCACATGACACATGTTTCATACGATCATACCCTTGGTATTGATTTCAATTCATTTGTTTGGTTTTAAAGCTATGATAAAACTTTGCTTGTGCAAATGTTTGGTCGATTTACCATAAGGTTTCATTCATTGAATGACAAGATTTTTAACATATGCATAGTGGTTGAATAGTTATTCACGCCGACGGTTGTACTATGGGATATGACTGTTGTGCATGGGCTGAACTAGCTCCACCACCTTCGCACGTTCTGTCATTAATTTTTTCCCCCTGCCCCGTTTCACCTTTGCTAGTTTTCGAGTAAGCCTATGAGCATTCTGACCCTGCGTATGCTGTGTTCAAACCCTGGCCCGTTCACCTCGCTCACCATGTGCTCTTGTCTATGGCACCGATGGTGCACATAGAGCCAAATGGTAACCAAGCCCTGTTACTTTTCGATAATGCTCGAAAGGATTTAGAAGATAGTGGTTGGCTCACGTTTATACAGAGGTTCGAGGGATTCAACCTTTCGGTTTCCCAAAAATTATCTCTCACCTTTGATGGGTGCAAGGATAAAGTAGGTGACATTCAGCTTGAACTCAATGAAGAATTCATAAGCTCTGCTATAGGACTATTAGCCACAGGCCAGCGATGGTTTAAAAACTCCAAAGCTGATGAGGTGTCATGGTCATTGCTATTCATATCAAGGAAGGTTGTCTCCTATGATAAAGGTATGCCTATTTCCACCCTTAAACCCAGGTGGCACGATCTTTTGGTGATTGTGAAACGATTTGTGACCTGCGAAGGTCGGTATGGCTTGGTTTTTCTGTATCACCTCTGGTTATTGATGAATTTCATGGGCTATCCTTTGAACATGCCGCATTACTTATTGCGTAGTATTTACAAGATGTCTAAGAGGTTCAAATGCGAGAAGGTTGATAGCATCTTGTTTCATCATGGCTTGATTAGACTCATCGTCATCCACCATTTAAACCTTCATGGCGATAATTGGCAAGCCTTTCTATCCAGAAATGGCTTTGCTAATCCAGAGTCTATCCAAATCAATAAAGCCATGGTTAGTGAGACTATGGTTGGGCCACCCGTTCCTTTTCATATTCTTCTACCCCATGCCAAACCCTCGGTTTTCACTGACATCGACCTACCTGACATCATAACAGACAAGACTGAGGTTGTCAAGAAGCCTGTGAGTAAGAAAGTCAAGGGTAATCCTATTGTCGACAGCAAGGGTAAGAAGAATGCTCGATTGATATCGAGACTTGCCCGAAATAAACCTAAGCCAAACCTCGACCAAAAGCCCATAGTTATGAGCGAGGACTCGGACTCCAATATCGAGCGTTTCCTGGCTGAAGAGTACCCCTATTCCCATGGCCTATGCTTTGAGCAACCCTATGACTATGTATCTAATTTACCCCCTTGTCTCAAAAAAAATCCTAAATACCTGGGAATCAAGTTGCACAATGAAAACCCTGGTGACTTAAACAAACCCTCGACTGTTATGTCAAAGCCCAAACAGACATCATGCATCCAATGCAGTGTGTGGCTAGAGCGTTATTACACTGACGTTCCTTTATTGCAATCAAAGATCAAATCGTTGGAGGAGCAAGTCGCAGTGCTGTCGAGAGAAAGGGACAGGCTTCAAGCTAATGACAAGAAACAAAAAACCACTAGTTCGATCGTCTTCAGGAATGTCGAATCGGCAACAGCCTTCGTCAATTCCAAATTATCATTATCGAAGCCGTTTCTTATTGACCAGGTATGAATTTCAATATGAATTTTGTTTTTTTTGAGTTGTCTCGAATAAATATAATCGATTGGATTTGCTTTCTATAGCTCTATTCGTTTTAATTCAAAATGATTATGTTTCTCTCAGTTGACCAAATCAATTTCGTTATGAATCATGAGTGGGAAATTTGTTTGCTAAACTCGGACATACCTACGATTTAGTTAATATGATTCTATTATTCTCGGATTAGTAGAAGCGAATGATTGGTTTTGATTTTGGTTTGGTTCGCTTTAGAATAATTTTGTTGTTTTGAATTGAAGTAGTCGATTGGGTTTTGCTTTCAAATTTGCTTTGTTTGTTTTAATACATTTGAAATGATTCTATTTCCTATACAGTAGATTCATTTTACTAAACTCAAATGTAGTTATGATTTGGTTATGCGATTTTGTCGTTCCCAGTTTAGCAATTGATTGGTTTTTTATTCGGTTTGGTTTGTGTTTTGAATCAATTCTGTTCGTCTGATTTAGGATAATCAATTTGGTTTGATTTTGATTAGTTTTGTTTGTTCCTAATAAACTCAAAACAACCCTGTTGACTTCGATTAGCCAGGAATGACTCTATTTTGTATTGAATTAATATTCTCGTTTGGATTCTGGTTACATTCAAACTGTGCAAAAGATCTATTTGCTAAAATCATGGAGTTGGGTTGATTGATACGATTTTACATAACGATTATGTCGTCTCAAAACTGTTTTGATTCATTCCTTTTTTATTTGATTTGCAAACGATTGTTGCGTGTCTTGAGTTAGCACGATTGCTTGTATGAGTTGGATTGGTATCGAAAATAGATTTGATGCTCCTCTGTTGGTTTTAATTTTCAAAAATGATTTTGTTAAGCTCAGATCAACATATTTTGTCTCTGTTGAATTCGTATGAAAACTCGGCTAATAGTTCGTTTTGAAATTGATTCAAGTGATGATTCCGTTGACTGTCAATCAATTATGTCTGCTCCCAATTGGTAATAACAAATGTTTGACAAATCCCACATATCTTGTTATCAACTGATTAATTCAATTACGATTTCATTTTTTTCAATTTACATACAAGTTTTGATTTGATTTGAATTGGTTGCAAATAGCATGATCGTTTGTATATGTTTAATATAGTTCTATTAATTTGAAAAAACGATCCCGTTGATTTCGTTTGGATTCGACAATGATTTTGTCGATGGCTGAAGCAACATAAACTATTTGTGATGATTTCATTTGTTCCTAATAAACTCAAAACAACCCTGTTGACTTCGATTAGCCAGGAACGACTCTATTTTGTATCGAATTAATATTCTCGTTTGGATTCTGGTTACATTCGACCTGTGCAAAAGATCTATTTGCTAAAATCATGGAGCTTGGTTGATTGATACAATTTTACATAACGATTATGTCGTCTCCAAACTGCTTTGATTCATTCCTTTTTTATTTGATTTGCAAACGATTGTTGCATGTCTTGAGTTAGCACGATTGCTTGTATGAGTTGGATTGGTATCGAAAATAGATTTGATGCTGCTCTATTGGTTTTAATTTTCAAAAACGATTTTGTTAATCTCAGATCGACATATTTTGTCTTTGTTGAATTCGTATGAAAACTCGGCTAATAGTTCGTTTTGAAATTGATTCAAGTGATGATTTCGTTGACTGTCAATCGATTCTGTCTGCTCCCAATTGGCAATAACAAACGTTTGACAAATCCCACATATCTTGTTATGAACTGATTAATTCAATTACGATTTCATTTGTTTCAATTTACATACAAGTTTTGATTTGATTTGCAAATAGCATGATCGTTTGTATATGTTTAATATAGTTCTATTAATTTGAAAAAATGATCCCGTTGATTTCGTTTGGATTCGACAATGATTTTGTCGATGGATGAAGCAACATAAACTATTTGTGTCGATTGGAATTGGTTCATGAAAATCATTTCATTACTGTTCAATTATTCTAAAACGGTTCTGTTTACCCCAAACTAGTGATAACAAATTGAACAGAGTGCATGCATCTCTGTTATCATTCAGTTGACCACGTTTTACTTTGTTTCAATTTGCATACAAGTGTCGATTTGAATGATTCTTTTGGTTTCTAATTAGCAATCAAATATTGTTCAATAGTTTTAATATATTCTTTAATATTTCAATTGATTTTGAAATGATTCTATGTTCAATTTAGACCAGCTACAGAATCGCAAGATTCTGTAGCTAGTCTTAAAATTAGATTTTTGATAATTTTTTCAACAAAATATCCTCTAAACTTGTCTATTTTTGTCTTCTTTCAGGTGCATACGAATTACAATGATCAATTGGGCATGTTGTAGCAGTATGGGAGATATTTTAGATATGGTTTTGTTTTAGGTTGTTAGCTTAAGTCAGGGATAGAGATTTGGGATATTATCCTCAGATTTTTGTAAACTGTTTGGATAATTCCCACAGGGATGTTTTACCCTGTGGGAGGTCTTTAAATACTTGTCATTTTTTGTAATAAACCCACCATCATCACTGTGGGGAGAAACAGACTATGGATTTATGATTCAGACTGAGATGAAAGTTGATGTCTTGTAACAACTTTCGCTTTCAATATATCAAACTTTCGTTTCAAGTTTTCTGCATATTAGTTTGCAATTAATTATCGACTACTTTAGCTATCATGATTTCTTGCATGTTGATGTGATTTGATTTATATGTTGTCCATATCTGATATCTCCTATTTTAAAAGTACAGCAATTACTTTGTTTCAGTTTAATGAATTACAGGTTTATCTTTTTCATTAATTGAATCATTTTCTACAAATCTTTGTACACGGATTTATTTTAATGCAATGATTTGTAAATTATAAGATTGTTGTAATTTTTTATGTCTTGTTTGTCCTGTTAATTATATTAGAAGAGCACAGCTGCGTCTTGTTTACGAGAGTCTTGCAGAGAATCTGGTGCGGGTTTACTCCCTCTGAACAGCTAAAACAACCACTGCATACAGGACAAGCCTGAAGCATCATTTCAGGTCAGTTTGTTATTTATTATTTGCTAGTTAATTTGTTAGTTTAATATAAGTAGTTTAAATAGATATATGTATAGTTTAGATTTGTAGTTAGAGTTATTATTTTAGTTGCTTAACTTAGATTAGTTTTTATTTTATTTCTTTTTCATAAAATTATAAAATAAAAAAACAATAGTTTCGTTGTCTTAGGATAGATTACAAATGAGTTTTGCAGGTTTTCGTTTAAATATGTGATTTGTAAATATTGTACATTTGTAATTGAATTTGATTATGTTGGTAATTGAACATTTGATTTTATAGAATTATAGTTCTATAGTTTAGGTAATAAATTGTATATAATAGTTTAGATTTGTTTATTAGTTTGTTTTAATTGTTATTTTTCATTTAGATTAGTTAATTTAGAGTTGTTTTGTTTTGTTTTCTTAGGACTTAGATCAGCTAACGGAGCCGCTAAACCCGTCAGGGTGGGTCATCCCAAATGGCTTGGGTTATTTAGACAACCTCGAACCGAATCCACTCTTCCAGTTGATGGACGGTCCATTTCGCCCATCAACACAACCGTCAGATTAGAGTAAGGTGCATGAGCCTTAGCGCTTCGAACACTCAGGAGAGAGAATTCACCAAGGGTTGAGAACTGAGATTTTCGAAGCCCGGAGAATTGAAAACCTGAAGTAGAATCTCAGTCGTCGGATCACAGGAACATATCTAAGCCGTCAGATTGTTCAGGGTAAACTTCAAGCGTCGGAACACCAGAGTGGATCTGAGCCATTAGATACCGTGAGTCTGGGAGGAGGCAAGTTTGAAACTTGAGATTTCCGAAGCACGGAGAGTCGAAGGGTCGAAGCGAATCTGGACTATTGGATATAGGAGGACACATGTCGATAGGTCGGAAGATCTAGAGGAAGGTGAAGATTGAAGTGTTGAAACACTCAAAGCCCAAAGAGTCGAAGAGACGAGAGTTGTCAATCTATAAGTGGACACTTGTCAACAGATTGCGAGCTCCGGGTAAGGTTGTTATGGAGTTTCAGTTGAGAACCGAGATTGTTGAACCCCGAAGACCTGAAGTGATTCAGATTCGTTGAATCTAGGAGAGACGTGGCATATATCCATGCACTCTAGGTAAAGTCCCGAAGTAATCCTCGATCGTTAGATCAAGAGGACACGCGGCAAAAATCCGCATACTTCGTGGGGAGAGAAAAGTTGAGAGTTGAAAAGTCCGAAGTATGGGTACGTGAAGGGATCACAACCATTGATCCGAGGAGGACACACGTCAGTGGATTAGAGTCTTCGGATAACAAAGAAAGAAGGAAAGGGTTTAAGTTTGAGAACTCCAGAGTCTGGAGTTCTGAAGTGATCAACAACGTTGATTTCATGGGATAGGTGTCCACAGATCGTCATCTCCAGGGGATTAGAGTATGAAAGAGAGTTGGGTTTGAGATTTCAAAACCCTGAAGTCTGGAATTGCAAAGAGATCACATCCATTGATCTCAGAGGGATAGATCTAGTCCATAGATTTGAAAGGTGCAGATCTGAACCGTTAGTTCAGACAATTTTGTCAAGATCGCGAGATCGACGATCCTGTATTATTTCAGGGACAGGATTTGCACGAACTTTAAAATGTCGAGGGTGGCTCGAGATCCAGACTGTGGTTTTGCCAAGACGACACATGGAGGTTCGAGGAGAATTTTGGGCCAAAAAGCAGTTTGATCCCAAACCACTGTTGACCGTGCCCAAGATTGTGTGGTCACAAGGAGGCACCGCCCAAGGTCATATCAAGAGGGGGCTCATCAGAAAAAGAGCTAACACTCAGTACTCTGGGATTTCACAATAGAGTGAAAAGGAAGGTCGCGAGTGCTATCAAACCTACACCAAGAAGCCGAAAGGGCCTGTGTTTAGATACATAAGGGAACCATTAAGGTTCCAGAGAGTCATTGAACTCAAGAATCAAAGATCCTTGACCGGGAGGTCGTGTATCCCTACGGGTGAGTAGGGGGGCTGAATCAAATATGCATGTAATTGTTCCTAGATAATAAAGGAAATGAATGGAAAGATGCTTCCTTTATACTTAATTGAACATCTGCCACCTATAAAGAGGTGGGACATTGTTTTATATTGTTATGACATGTGACCTGCCAGCCCAACTTAACGGCCATGATGGCTTCCTCTTAGCAATAGCCCCCTTGTAAGGATGCACAAACCCACAAGAGGTGAACATGTCACATGTGAGAATCAAACCTTGGTAGGATAATAACAAGACCATGCTTTCACCTACTTGGCAAATGTAAAGATCCGTGCAAATTTTTTTCTGATTTCTCCCTTAATTTTTCCTCATGAACCATTTGTCAATATTTTGGATGCCAATATTTTATACAACAGTAAGGAAGTAATGACAAAAAATTAATTGACAACAAATTTAATATCCTAATATATATCATCAAAACAATATTTGAGACTGATCTTTTATTGCTAGTTTCAAGAGGGAATACATACACAACAATCATCTTACAAATTGTTTAGATATGACCTTGCTTAATGATGCTTGTTAAAGGTCTTATGTAAGAGAGTTCAGATGCTATAGAATTGCTGAGAAGTTGAATCGTTCCCCTCTTGGCCACCAGAAATGATTGGGTTTTCACCTACAAGCCCACAAGAATGTTCTTCTAGGAATATGTCCTCTTATTAATAGAAAGCTCACCCCACTAATAGGGATATCAGTTACAGGTAATGGGTATTACGCCCAACATTAAAGAATAAACCCAATCGATGATGATAACTCAGACCATATGTGAGATTTGTTGCCCCACACATACAATTTGACCCTGCATAAGGAAAAATCAGCCATAGAAGAGCCACTAACCCAACAACTGTGAGACTCGACCCCCAAGTCTGATACAAATGTCCAACAGTCACAAATACTCCCAGCAGGTTGATAAACTGCTGGCCAACAACTCAAATCATTCCCCAATTCTCCCAATACTCACTCGACAAGAGGCCACGAGTAGAATAATGTTGCCTCTCTGACTTATTTGGGCCCAACAATCACAAAAGGCACCCAGAAAGAGAAGACTCGAAGAACAAGGAAGAATACATACTTCGTTTGTCACAACGCACCATTAAAGAGGCATCAGTGGCTCATGGAAGGTTTGTGAAAATAAGATTCGTGGGTACTGAATATTTATAGGTGGTAATCATTTTATTTTCTATGGAGCTTCATCATTTTCATGTTTTCTTCAACCGAGTAAGAGGAACGAAATTCCTCCAGAGGCATATGGCACTTTTTACATAAGTCACAACCACAAGCTATAGGAGGGATCCTAGTGACAAACCATGAACATAACATAAAAGAAGGGTGAAATACCTCTAAAAATTCCCATGGCCAGAAAATTGGGCGAAATACCTCAAAAAAATTCCATGCTTCACAAAATTAGGGCGAAGGGAGGATCCAGTTCGAATTTGACAGGGTGAAAATATATTTCCCTACTCTCCTCTCAAAAATACCAGTGGGCGAAGGGTTTTTGATATAATATTTTTAAAATAAATTTGGGGCTATATATATTGAAATCCTTCAAAAACTTCTATAGAAATAATTCGCCCAATCAAAATTTGATACCCTTTAATTTCGCCCCTAAAATTTTCTATGTTTGTTTAGTAGTTGCAACACTCTCTTGGAGGCCTATAAAAACTCTCATCTTCATTCCAATAATTTTCAATACCTACAAAAACACCCATCTAGGTGATTTATTTCCTCTTTCTCTTTGATCCATCTTCAACTCTTTGGTTAATTACCTCATCAAAGGAATGATGATGAATCAACCATAGG
>JZKD02S1735998.1:114520-136692 GCA_000966675.3 Picea glauca | reverse complement strand
GTTTATTTATTACTGCTCATTATTGGATAATAATTCTACATTGATATAACATTTGAAGAAAAAGGATTATAATTACGCTATTATTGATTCACCCCCCCTCTCAGTAATCCAACATCATCAACATACAATACTACATAAATAAAGTGCTTACGAACCTGCTTGGAATATACACAGTGCTCAACCCTGCTTCTTACAAATCCCAATCCAAGGATGTATGTGTCAAACTTTTGGTACCACATCCTAGGTGATTGCTTCAGACCATATAGTGACTTCTTTAGCTTACATATCAACTCTTTCTTTCCCTTCACTATAAAGCCTTCTAGCAGCTTCATGTAGATTTCTTCTTTCAGATCCCCATGTGGGAATGTTGTCTTCACATCCATCTGTTCCACTTCAAGGTCAAAAGAAACAACAATAGATAAAATAAATCTAATAGAAGTTAACTTAGCAACAGGAGAAAAAATCTCACCAAAGTCAATTCCCTCTACCTGGGAATAACCTTTTTCTACTAATCGAGCTTTGTATTTCTCCACTTTACCTTGTGCATTAAACTTCTTCTTAAACAACCATTTTCTACCGACAGATTTTCTTCCAGCTGGAAACTCAACTATATCCCATTCCTCATTCTTATCCAAGCCATCCATTTCTTCAACCATGGCCTTCTTCCAAAGTTCACTATCCTCTGAATTCAGTGCTTCCCTGACAGTTCTAGGATTATCATCAGTAATAGATAAAGAAAAATTGGAACGAAAATCAGGTGGACTATACCTTTCTGGTTTCCTTTTATCTCTCACTTATATCCTCAATAATGGGGTATGAGGTTATTCTTCTTCTTCTTCTGCTTCCTCTTCTTCAGATGACTCAGATTTTGCATCATCCAACTCAAGCTCTATTTTCTCAGGTTCATCTTGCATTGGTAGGAATTCCTGTTTGGACACATCTTTTACCTCTCTGAAAACAACATCTCGAATGTAAACAATCTTCTTGGTTTATGGGTTCCAAAGCTTATAACCTTTCGCACCATCTTTATAACCAATAAAGATATACTTTTCATCCCTTTTATCCAGCTTACTCTTATTTTCCTTTGGAACATGTACATAAGCATCACAACCAAACACTCTAAGATTTTGAAGAGAGGGTTTCTTTCCAAACCATACCTCGTGTGGAGTTTTATCATCCAACGCTGATGAAGGTGATCGATTGACCAGGTAACATGTTGTACCCACTGGCTCTACCCAGAATTCTTTCCCTAACTCGACACCGTTGAGCATGCTCCTTGATTTTTCCATCAGTGTTCTATTCATCCTTTCTACAACTCCATTCTGTTGAGGAGTGTATGGAGTAGTATTATGCCTTTCTATACCACACTTCTTACAGAAATCTTCGAATTCATTTCTGCAGAATTCTCCACCATTATATGTTCTCAATACCTTTATTTTCTTCTTTGTTTGATTTTCTACCAGAGCCTTAAACTCTTTAAATTTATCAAATACCTCCGATTTATTTCTAAGAAAATAAATCCATGTGTTCCTTGAAAAGTCATCTATGAATGAAACATAACACAGAGATTTACCTAGGGATGGAACAGGAACAGGTCCAAAAACATCATTGTGTATCAACACTAAGATCCCCTTTGCTCTTGTAGCACCAGATGGGAATCTTACTCGATTTTGTTTACCATATAAGAAATGTTCACAGAAATAAAAATCCAGAGTGCAATTAGACATACCTTCAACCATACCTTTACCGTGTAGTGTTCAAAGGCCTTTTTCTCCAATATGCCCTAGTATTTGATGCCACAACATGGTCTTCTTTTCTGGGATAGTATTGGTCTTGTCTCCTTCATTTATCTGCTCAGGGACAATAGAACTATTACACCCATTAGTATAAGTGATTACCAACAAATTGTATATATTTCCACACCGAACTCCCCTCATCAACACCATTTCTCCTCATACCATCTTGCAAGTGTTCTTTCCAAATATAGTATCTACTCCTACATCATCCAACTTGCTTATAGATATTAGGCTCCTGGGAAGTTTTGGAATGTCCAGAACTGCAGGGTGAGTTCTAATCCTTCCATATTTTAGAAACAACTTAACCCTTCCACGTCCTGTGATTTTGGTTGTCGAGTCATCTCCTAGGAATACATCACCACCATCATATTTTTCATATTCAGAGAACCACTCCTTGTGAGGAGTCATTTGGTATGATGCCCCTGAGTTGATCAACCATACATCACGGTCTTCATGTGTACCTATAGATTCCAAGTAAACATCACCTCCTTCTTCAATGGAGGTTTTCGCCTCTGTGGAAGAGGTACTATCAGATCCCTTTGACTTTTCAACCTTCTTAGACTTGCAATCTTTCTTATAATTCCGTGTTTTACCACACTTCCAACATTTCCTCAAAGATTTTCCTGGAGACTTAGATCTACCTGTAGATTTAGGTCTCCCCCTCGAAGGCTTACCAGGATTCATGTCTTGGGTACGACCTCTTACAAATAAAGCATCTATGCTATGGCCATCCATGCTTTTACACCTCATCTCTTCAAATAACAAGGATGAAACTACATCCTCATACTTCAATGTAGATTGAGTGGTACTACCAATTGCTACAACTAGATTATCCCAAGAGTATGGAAAAGAACATAAAATAGTAATAAACTTATCTTCTTTTGCAATCGTAATATTAACATAGACAAGTTGACTTACCAGAGTATTAAAGGCATTTAGATGTTCTGTCACATAATCTTCATCTTCCATCCTAAGATGATACAACTTCTTTTGAAGAAAAAACTTGTTTACCAGGGACTTCGATTGATACAAATTCTCCAACTTATCCCATAGTTCCTTTTTTGTAGATTCTCCCGAGACATTCAAAAACACCAAATTTGTCAGGCAGAGTCAAATAGTACTCCTTGCTCTTCTGTCCAACTTCTCCCAATCTTCCTTCGACATACCAACATGTGGTGTGTTGTAGGTGTTGTTCCTGAGTCTGTACTTAAGGCTTTAAAGTACAGTGTCAAGGCATTTGAAAGTAAGATAAGGATTTATAAAATGATTACGCTAACCTTCGGTATAGGAAACTAATGAGGGTTTCTACGTTCTCGCAGTCTAGCTTCCAACTGTTCCTGAGTAGTAATATCTTGTTCAAGGGCTGCCCATGAACGTTCTAATTCCTCCCGAGTATTTGCAGTTTTAAGAGTTGTGTAAAAAATATTTAAAGCGATATGTATTTGATTAGATAGTCTGGGTTGAAGATTAGGTTGAGTTGTTGCAGGGACAATCATTGAGGAACAATACCAGTATGGAAATAATTTAAAGGGAGATTTCAACACTGTTTCAATTCGGTTGAAATAAGAGAAATTTTTTCATGAAGGACAAAATAGGAAAACAAACTGAAGGCCCTTTCCCGTAACTGTATTATTTTTTCGTAAAGATGTGGAACGAGAGAAAAACATTTAGCTGTAGATAACGTAAAGTTCCTATCAGTAGAAAACTCGCGCATACACAGAAGAAGAGATTGACATAGAAATAATTGACATAGTGTAAACAAATATAAAATTCTGTAAATGCAAATTGGTCTTACACCCGCTTATAGTCGGTGCAGAGGAAAGACAAGAACAATTACAGAAAGATGAAATCCATTCACTATAGTAGTGGTCGTACTAAATTATAGTGATACACATCAATTATGAAAAGTGAAATGAAATGAAACAAGAAACATAATGAAACAAACTTGTAACACAGTCGTGACAAAATCGAGAATCTTCAAATTTGCTTGTATTAACTCCTTTTATGCAAAAACTCTATTACAGTCAATACCAAAAAGTCCAGCCTTTGCTTCTTCTTTTTGTGGTCTATTTATACAAAAATCCCTCCTCGCAAAACTCAACGGTTTCATAAATTCAATTCTAAACGAGAGGAGCCAAATCCATCCACCTCTCCTACTCTATTTTCAAAAAGTGGCAGGTGCTTGTCTTTGCGTGGATTTGGTGCATATGATACATTTGTCCACAAACTGGGATATAAGCTGTGAAATTTCTGCTCGACAGTTGGAAGGAGCGAAATCCCTCCATCTCTTCTACTATATTTTTAAAAGGTTCCAGGTGCTTGTCTTTGCGTGGATTCAGTACATATGATACATTTGTCCACGAACTAAGATACAACCTGCGAAGGCTCTCCTTGACATCTGGCCTCGGCGAAATAGCACTCTTGAGCCAACTGTGGAAGTTTATCACCTATTTGTGCTTCAATGATGTGAAGAGCGCTGAGTTGTGCCCTCAGTTGAATCAAATGCTCATCAACTTGAGCCATATCTACCCTGTCCATCTTAGAGATATGCACCGAATCTCTTTCATTCCTTTCCTTTAGATCGAGGGAGATATGATCTATATTCATTTGCCTTAGCGTCTCCAAGTCACCTTTATTCTCCATTCCTAGCAGTTCGCCATCTATGGTATTGAAAGCCTCTTGTAAAGAATTAGTCACCCTTTGAGCCTGTTCCTTTCTTAAGGTAATATTATGTTCCCAATCTTTTAACAGAATATTACCTCTTGTTTTTTCAGCGATGGTGAGTCCTGGAGAATCTGTTGAAAACCTGTTGTTGGTAGCTACTACAGCCTCTTGAAAAGCGACCCGAGCAGCCTCTGCATTATTTTATTTGACAGTCATATTTTCTGAAATATGATGAATTAACACGCAATCTTCTCGGATGACCCCTACTTTGTCTAACAGACTTTGTTGTACAGAAGAGATCCTGCCCCTGATATCAGTCACTCGGGATTTAAACCCCTCAACATCGATCATTTTTCTTTTAGCAACCTCTAACTGAGCCTGTAACCCTGTGATCATACTCCTCTCCTGATTTGCCTGTACCCGACCATCTCGGATCACTGAATTTTCTTGTTCCAACTTGGTTTTGAGGACTTCAATTTCCTTTTGATCAGCCAATCGGGCTAGTTCTATTTCTCCACTCGCCTGACTTTTAGCGCTTTCTGCGGCCGAAGCTAACCTGGCCTCGAGGGTCCTGATGAGGCAATTCTTTCTTTTTAATTGGAGATTCATCTGCCCAACCGAGAATTGATTTGCCGAAGTGTAGGCACCCAGTGTTTCAGTGATTTCAATAGCAAGCTGGTCACTTTTCTTTCTCTTGCCATCTATCATGATTTTGTATTTTTTAACAGTGGACTCTCCCTCTTGATAAAATTCTTGCTTCACTACAGCTTTCCTCTTTTTGTCAAAAAAGAATTCATTAGGAGTGAGTTCCTCTACCCTTATAGGTCTCAGTTCTTCACCAAATATCCATCCCTCGCTAACATCTCCCTGTGCCGACTGCAAGGGTGTGACCGAGGTGATGGGTTCCCTGATCTGCTTCGCTGCCTTTCCTAGTGTGACGAGTGAGTCCTGCTCCTTCGGAGGATCAAAGGTCATCGTCTTAGTTTCTGGATTCTGAATTTCTGGTGGGTTGGTGTTTCTTACTTCCACCTCTGGGCTATGTTCCTTGGGTGGGTCAGTAGTTTCTTTTTCTGTTTTGGGATTCTTCTCCTGCTCGGGATTCTTCTCTTTCTCCCCCTCATGACATTTTTCGGGGTTAGAAGTTTGAACCTCAGAACTTTCGACATCCTTCCCTTTTTCCTCGGAAAGACCCAAACCTCCCAGCACCATGGGAAGACATCTTTTTCTATGCTCCTGAAACTTTAAAACAGAGCCCATTTCCTCGGGTGCTAAAGATCTTATTCGAACTAGCACCTCCCCATAGGACCTCTCCCCTTGGAAAATATCATCCGAGGGTGAACACTCGTGTTCAAACTTTTTCAACCCACAATTTGACAAATGGGCGCTTAGAATTTTTTGAGGGTCGTTCTTTTTAATCTCAATGGAGGCCAACTTTAGGTCCTCCAGGGCAGCAGCCTCGGCTTTGGCATGCCCAAAATCTAATAAAGAATATGAATTCATTCGAATGGGAAAAGAAGGCCATACCTTCTTTGAATAGCCCTTGAGTTCCTTGCTTACACCCCTGATTACTATTTGCCATGCAACTTCATGACAAGCTAGTTTATCGAGAATGAATAAAGGTAGCGCATGAGGGGGAAAAGAAGCTTCGAAAACTCTGATGTATGAGAAATCTGCTTCTACATACTAATCTGTGATGCCACTCAGACCTGTTGAAACGCTATCCGATATGTGAGGTGGCGAACGGCCAAAAATGTTGATGTGCAGGGGCACCATTACCCAATTGAAAATCTCATATGGGAACCCTCCAGATTTATTTTCCCATAATTTATCATGGTATTCGTGCACTGGTTTTTCTTGGGTTGGATTCCAAGCCCAATTCATCAAGGGGAAAGGTGTCATGGAACATATTGCATCCATGATATATGCCAACATGTAAAACGCTGAGGGTTTCCCACCTGCCTTATTCTCCCGATATCCTATGACCATGTTGGCCAAGCTATCTGAGAGCATCTTTATCCAATTGAAAGAGGAACCTTCAGCAACCCGGAATATGAGAGGCACCCAAGAGACATAGAAATGCGAGGTGTCTTCTCGCCCGAATAGACGACATGTCATCATGGCCACATACTTGTATTGCGGCTCTAGCGAAGCAATCAAATACACGCCCTTGTCATTCACTTTGAATGTCCCAGAGCCCGAAACCCAATCCTTTATCAAACCTGGCATAGTTTTGTCATATTTTGTGCACTCCTTCTTTTTGAATTCTTCCAAGAAATCTGCACCAGATGTATATTCAAATGTGGAAGGCAGCTTATACATGCTTTTTAAATGCTCGGGCCAGAAAGATCCGATGGTCACTCGCTGATTATTTATAATTGTTTTGGTAGTCAGGTCCACGTGATCCAAAGCCCAGTGGATCATGTCATAGTAAGGAAGCAACCAGGGCCTGGTTGTTATTCTGTGCATCCCTGACTGGACAACTATATTATACTTGGTGTGTAAATCGTCTCTTTCGTTGCCGTCAGAATCATCTGAGTAATCAACTAATTCAGCCTGCAGAGCATTGGACACATATGACCAGTTGGGAATTGATTCGATACTTTGGTGTGAAGTATCGGAGACATTGTCTGAGCCCTGGCTTGTAACTTCGACACTTGTCTTCGTTGCTTTCCGCGGAGCCATGACTCCTGCTTGCTTTTTCACTCTTCTGTGGTAAACCTGCGTATACATGCAGAAGTTAATTTACTTCGAAAAAGACGAGCTCTGCTTGCTTATGAAAAAAGTCTTTATTATAACAAAATGAAACTCCCGTATGTATTTGAAACTTCAGTAATCTGCGTAATAAGTCTGTCCCATCGCAATTAACAACAAATTGATTGCGTAAAAATCTGATCTTCTTTATTCGTAGATTTACCCTAATTTTCTATTAATGTCATCAATGTTTGGTGGTCTGACGGTAAGTCGGAGTATGGAGATTAAAAAGTTACCTCGGGAAATGTGCAAACCTTGATGCGCGGGACGCATCTCAGTTTATTTTAAAATTTCAAATCTTAGCGACTTGAATAATTTTCTTGCTTTTTGCTGCATCGTGAATTTCCTTTTTATATTTCGACTCTTCGACTCGCGAGACTGTGAGTGTCAATTTTAGCTTAATTAACAGTAAACGTGATTTGGTGCGTCCTTAATTATATAATTAATTTATTCTCCATATCGTGACTTGGAACTTTGGATACAGATTTTTGGGAGAATGATATGCCGAGTTGCGATATCATGATATCGCGATGTGGCGATAATTAAGGCTCAAATTACGGGAAGGAAATATTAGATTAGGCTACTAATTAATCTTGCTATAATCATCTTGCAACCTCGTGAGTCGGGGTTTTAGGTGCCTTAACTTTATGAAAGAAAGTACCGAGTGGCGAAGCGCCGAGAACTAAATTTAACCATGGTTAGTTTTTTACCTTTAATCCTTGACCAAGGTTACAAAAATTATCGCATTCTCGGCTCTCGGGGTTGTAAAAAGAAAATATTAGCATCGACGAATGCCGAGGTGCGAATTCCCGAAAATGCATACTTATGAGTTAAAATTTTTACCTTAGTAAATGTTTTTCGCGAAAAAACAAAAATCGAATTCGCGGTTTCGCGTCTCGAGACTTATGAATTCAAAGATTGAAGTATCCGGCTTGTGATATCCTGAAATAAAACAAAAGAGCAAACATACTTGCGAAAAATGGATCTTTTTTTAAAGTGAAAAAGTGTTGCTATCCAGGCCACAAGATTTCAGAGTTTTAAGATTTCGGAAAGAAAAGAAAAACAACTTTAGATCTCAAGTACCAAAAATTGAAAATTGCGCGAGGTGAAAAACAAGGGCGGCTCCTACATAGGCTCCAACTAGGGATCCCGCTTCCCTGTGAGGAAGGAAGAACAGTAGATCAGGTGCCGATATTGGGTAAATGGAGTCATAGGCTAAAATCAACAGAAAAATTCAAGGAAAAAGATAGAAAGGTGGGGGGGGGGGAATCTTCGTTTTGTACCTCAGAGAAATTTTTTTGAAATCAGATACTCTTTCCAAACACAGCTGAGGTCACTTTCAAAACTTTCCCTTTCTCACTACTAACTTTGGTGACGCTTTAAGACAGTCAAAACGAACCTAGGATATTCAACAGATCTTACGATCCTCATCTTGCATTAAAAGAATGTTATTATACAATTTTGAATAGGAAAGTCCCATCGGAATTTTGGGAAATGATCAGACTTTTAGAAAGTGTTGGTTACCGGAGTAGTTTGATATTTTATGTGTAACAGCCTTACAGATCCCTCAAACATTGCTTCACTGCCATCGAGCGTGTTCAGTACCCCGGTGAAGTTGTCTGACCCCTTTTTTACTGAATTTCTTTTCACCACTTCGGAAAATATTTATGCGTTTAAACGCTAAGACGAGGGCAATCATTTCTAAATTTCCTTTCATCATCTTAATGGACTAGGTGGGGGCAATCATTTCTGAATTTCCTTTCACCACCTGTCTTAGTATTTATTTTTAAAACACGAAGATGGGAGCAATCAGTTTTTATCAAGGCTGAGATCTGTGTAATATCTTTTATCAGAGGTCTGTCCACTTATTTTGATTACTCGGTATCAACCTTCCTTTGACCCTCACAAGACCTTTGTTCCTAGGGAGACAGGGGAGAATGATAAAATTTTAAAGAACATCCTGTTCAAGCAAGCTTCGATTTTTTTCGATGCTATTGAAAAACCTAGGAAAGTTAGGATCGCTATAAACATTCCTTAGCTTAGCAAAGGATCAAGTAGTTGTGAAGACTAGCTTTCTCATTGAAAGCACCAAGATCTACTTCGTAATCCCTGAGGTTTGAAACAGAAAACCTTTATCCCTTCACCCAGACTCTGGAAGATTTTGACTGGCTAAAAGTCAGGCCCAAATATAGACAGAAATCAAGGCTGCAATTCAATAGCTTAATATACAAAAGGTCACAATAGTTCAGGACTGGTTTTTGAATATATTTGGGAACAAAAATTATGACTGACTGCTTTTGGGTTTAATATATTCATTCAAATTATTTAGTTTGAGGATTATGAAGCCAAAAATAATCATGTTATCTAACCTTTTATATTGCAATTTGAACAATATTACCTTAGATTGCTAAAACAGCCTTTCATGACCTGTGTATTGAGAAAACTTACCTCTGTCTTTTCTTTCAATTTCTTTGTGGACTATGAATTATCTTATGTATCACCTGTGTTATGTCGTTCTATTTCCAGCACCGACCTGCACATTATTTTTTCAGCTAGTTTCGTCTGCAACTGGAATCTTGTAAAAACAAATACAAATTTTATTGAAAATGTATTGAGAGTTTGGGAACGAAAACCAAAAATAAAAAGTAAATGTTTGAATGAGAACATAAATATGTACAAAAACTCGTAATAAAATTTATTTATTTACAAATATATATATACAATTTTTTATTTTTATTTTTTATTTAGAATCCGATGACTGTCACGTCATGTAGTTCTTTAGAACCGCCCGTTGATAGGGGCGCTGAGAACTTCTTCATCAATATTTTCCAGAAGAAAGGAATTTTTTCCTTCTGGAGCCGAGACCCTGAATGGTCCATACCAAAAGTGGTCAAATTTGCCATGCTTCGCGGCTTCTTCTCTTCTCTTATCCCATCTTAACACCAAGTCTCCGAGGAGGAAAATTCTGTCCTTTGCCTTGAGATCGAACAATGCTTTCATATCGTCCTAGTATTTCTGCATTTTCTCATCAACCTCCAATCTGTACTGTTGAACTTCAATCAGCTGGTTAATCCTCCTGGTTATATGATTTGGTTCTTCATTTTGATCCTGCCATAATTTCATCACTGGCAACACTAAATTTATAGGCAGAACCGCCTTGGTCCCATAGACCATCTGAAACGGTGAAATGCCGATAGACCTTTTAGTGCTGATGCGGTTTGCCCACAATGCATACTTCAGATGCACATGACAGGACCTTTTGTTTTGATCCAGTACCTTTTTTATTACATTTACCAGGCTCTTGTTAGATGATTCAGCCAACCCATTTCCTTGAGGGTAATAAGCAGTGGAATGGCTGAGAATGATACTCTACTTTTGGTAGAAGTCGATCATAGCTATGGATTTGAAGGCCTAGGCATTGTCGGTAACAATCTTTCGGGGACACCCGAATCTTGACAAGATGTTATCTTCCAAGAAGTCGATCACCACCGAGTCTGTTGCCCTTTTGGTTGGAATTGCTTCCACCCACTTTGTAAAATAATCTGTGGCTGTTAAGATCCATTTATGCTGAGCACTGGAATGGGGATTAATTTCCCCTATGAAGTCTAATCCCCATTGTTGAAATGGGGCTTTAGTTTTGACTGGAACGAGCGGTAGTGCGGGGAGTTTCTGCTTACCAGCGAATATTTGACACGAGTAACAAGAACGTACTTTGGCATTGACGTCTGAAAATAGTTTCGGCCAATAGTATCCGGCCCTCAGGATATTGTAGGCTGTGGCTCTCCATGCATGGTGTCCTCCACAAATTCCTTCATGAAATTCTTCTATAACCCATGGGGTTTTCGACTCAACCAGACAGACCAGTAAGAACCTGAGTGGATCCTTCCAGTATAGTTGATTTTCGGAGATGCAATATTTTACAGCATGGAGTTTTAAAGTTCTGCATTTGGATGGTGTTAGTCCATCTGGACATTTCAGGTTTAACAAATAGAAAACTATCTCTTTATACCAGCCTGACGTCATGAATTTTTCTTCAACCTTGCTTGGATATGTCTGGTCATCTGGCTCTTGCAAATGTGTGTCTTCGTCTTCCCCTTGTAGGCAATTGATGTCAAGAGCTTTAAGGTTCGACTCAGCCAAGAGTTTGGCCAGACCCTGCCCCTTTATTAATTTAGTAGGCTTGACTTCCAGATCAAATTCTTGAATTTTAGCAAGCCAGTGCCCTCATTTTCCATCGCTATCAGGTTGTACCAATATATCCTTCACAGCACTGGTTGGTACGTACGCGATAATTTTTGAATGCAGAACGCAAGTTTTGAATGCTTTTAGTGCTTTCACCATTGCGTACGCCTGTTTTCCTATTATATCATATTTTAGTTCGGTGTCCCTAAGGCTCTTGCTAAAAAATGTGATCGGGCGTTCAAATCCTTCGTCATCTTTTTGCAGCAACACCGCGGCGATAGTATGTTCAGAAGTGAATGAGAAGATGAGGAAATATTTCAAGTAATCTGGGCTTGTTAACACAGGTGCCTCACTGATGACTTTTTTAATATGCTCGAACGATGCTTTAGCCTCGTTCATCCACTTTACTATGCTATCTTTCTTCAGCATTCCTGTGATCAATTTGACAATCTCAGCAAAATTTGGTACAAACCTTCGTAAAAAATTTATTGTACCTAAGAAAGATTGAATTTCTTTAACATTTCTAGGAATACTGATAGTTTGTATTGCTTCAATCCTTTTAGGATCGATCCTGATCCCATATTTAGATACGATATGCCCCAGAAGCTTACCTTCCTGCATAGCGAAATGTGATTTCTTTGGGTTCAAAGATAGGCCATACCTGCGACATTTTTCGAAAGTCTGTTTTAAATGGATCAAATGTTCTTCATTGGTTTTAGAGAAAACCATCAAATCATCAAGGTAGATTACTACAAACTTGTCTCTTTCTCCGACGAAAGCGATGTCCATAGCACGTTGGAATGTAGCCCCTTCATTCATCAAACCAAAAGGCATTTTATCATACATGAATGTACCCCATGGTGTGGTGAAAGCGGTTTTTTCTCTGTCTAACTCATTCATGGCGATTTGGTTGTACCCAGAAAACCCATCTATCATAGACATTTGATTTCCTTCAACTAACCTTTCCAACACGTGGTCCATTTTGGGAAGCGGATAATTATCCTTAAGAGAGGACCTGTTCAAGTTTCGAAAATCCACACACAGTCTGATTTCTCCGTTCTTTTTTCTGACAGGGACCAAATTTTCCACCCAGTCTGAGTACCTTAGAGGCACAATTATTTTTGCATCTAAAAGCTTCTTAACTTTCTTTTCAATGACGGGCAACAAAATGGGGTTAAATTGCCTAAGTTTTTGCCTAAAAGGCTTGACCCCGGGCTTCAATGGTATCTTGTGCTCAATTATGGAAGTATCATACGTTCGAAGCTCTTCATAGGACCAGGCGAAAACATCTATATACTGTTTGAGTAGGTCTTTGTATTGGTCTTTTACCTTGGGAGGGAGGAATTTAGATATCTTTACTATCCTGGAATCTTTTTCAGTTCCTACGTCACAGTCCTCCACTTCCTCTGGTTGGGGTTGCAAAGTGGATTTCACAGGTATGTCATTCTGATGGAAGAGTCTTTCTAAAGGAATTAAGCCTTTCGGAATTTGGTTATTTTTTAGGACCAAGATGCGATGATCCGCTATTTTTTCTCGGAAGGTTTCAGGATTTTCGCCCTCTTGCATAATCCACATCGGGTCGTTTTGGTTTTCTTGGTCTGGATGTTTCTTAGAGAACTCGCCTATTGCCATAAGAAATTTCTGAATTTGTTCATCATCTTCAAAGACCTGCTAGTGTCGGACATTGTCTGGTATAGAGGGTTTATATCTGATTTCAATATGATATTTCAGTTTAACATTCGTGGGAGGAGAAAAGCTTGAGGCTGCCTTAGCCAATGCGTCAGCATGTAGATTCTCTGTGCGAGGAATAAAATGGATTTTTATAGATGAGAAAAAATTCTCCATCAAATCCCAAGAACAATTTTTGTATGTTCTTAGTCTGGGATGCTTGGCTAGGTATTGTCGTTTTACTTGTCTTACTATCAATTCAGCGTCACCGTAAACCTCCAAGTTTTTTATATTTAACTTCTTTGTAGCCTCTAATCCTAATATTAATGCTTCATACTCGCATATGTTATTGGTGTAATCTATGTCCCACTGCAAACGATATGAGAAAGGAACAATAAACTTTCTTTCAGGTGCTACCAAAAGTATGCCAGCACCAGCTCCTTCAGAAGATGAAGCGCCATCGAAGTACATTTTCCAGATACCATTTTTGCATAGTTCTTCAGTCAAGGAGCTAAGTTCTTCCTGCTTCATATCAAGTTCTTCTGGATACCCACCTAAACCATCATCGAATGACAATATGCAATTTCCAAGATCTTGATCTGCAATGTAAATGGGAAAGTTATTTTGGTTCTGAGGATCACTGACAGTATAATCTAATCTTGTTTCTCGGTACAAACGGGTAAACTGACCACTGAAAATTGGGATTGTGGCATATGACATGTCCAATTGTAGAGAACCCCCCAACTTGGCTCCCCATGATCTGGATAACAACATACCATATTTGGGGGGGATATCTGCGATAACCACGTCCATCAAGATACTCTTGACCGGGACCTGAGCTGGGGTAACTACCATATCTTTTATCATTCCCATACATTTAACCTTTCTCGAATCAAACAAGTATAGGTCTCCATAGGGTCTAGTGATCTGGAGTCCCAGCCTTTCCATTATAGTTTTGGGCATAACATTATGTGAAGCCCCGGAGTCTAACATGCAGTTATGCAGTAACTGATCATGTATATTCAGGGTGATATAGAAAGGAGCGACGTTGTCCTGAGATCCCTCAAAATAAGGACCAAAGGTGATATTGGGTCTGTCGTCTTCTAGGTTAATAACATCAGAGTGACTTTCTGGCTCATAAACACCCATCACTTTGGCAATTTGCTTCAGATAAGTGGGGTTTTTTGCTAATTCTTCCAAAGGAATTGGTATCTTAATTTTATTTAATTCATTTTTGAAATTGAAATATGTATTTACCTTGTCCGTTTCTTTGGTTAAGACTTCCTGGATTTTTCTTTCCGAATCGTTTGTCTGGATCGCTTTATCACTTGTGATCTCAGTCGGAGGTGTAACTTTATCTGTCGGTCCTGTTTCTTTTGTTTGGGTTTCAACTTTTTTCACCTTGGACTCTTGAGTTTTTGGTATCTTGACTTTATTGCTGGGTAGCAACGTCTCTTCCAAAGGGGGTTCATGATATTGACCCCTTCGGGAGATTCTCTTAGGTTGGTAAGTTGAGGTGGGATTATTTTTAGACCTCAGATTGTATTTGGGTTGAAAATCATCCGCTATCATTTATGTCTCTGGTTGGGATACGCAGAGGTCAGTACGATCACCTTCTTCCTCTTCATTTGGCGATTGAGGGGTATTTAAAGACTTCTCATAGTCCTCCCTGGTCAAAAATGGTTGCGAACATTCATCACCAAAACACGCGACTTCATCTTCCACATCTCCGAAATCTTGGAGGTCATTTGCTCCTATAAAATTTTCGTTTTTTAGTGGAGCTTGTATTTTTTGATCTTCATTCTTTATTTGCCTCTGTTGAATTTGGGGATTTGGGTTTCTCCTGAAGTCCTTTCTGTTAGAAGAATCAGCTTTAGCCTGATCCAACTCCATCCTTGAGATTTTGTTAGATAGATCTTTAATTATTCGGGCCATATCATCCACTCTGTCGTCAGTGTATCTATTTGACCCGAAAGGACCCGCTGGTTCCCTATAACGTCTATTTTCATGGTTGTCTGTTTCTATTTTAGATTTTAACTTACCTGAAGCCATCATATTAGATTCTATTTTGACAGCATTGTCTTGCATTGTATTCAGGGTGGCTCCTCTTCTTTCTCGCAAAAGTAATGAAAAATCAGGTTCGAAAGCTCCCACAAAGGTTACTTTAACTGATGGTTCGGAAGGTTTAACGGCGGCTGGGATTTTATTATAAAGTTTGTTAAATCTCAGAATAAATTCCATAACGGTTTTTGAGTTCTTTTTCTTTAGGGACCCAAATTCGATAAGGCAATATAAGTCATACTTTCTCTCTCCCCATTGTCTGAGGAAAGCATCTTCATAGGCATCATATGTCCGAATAGAGGCTGCAGAAAGACTCCGAAACCAAGTTCAGACCTGTCCTTCGAAAGTATGGACAAGTAGTCTCGAATAGACATCCTCGTGCTCAATACCACAGATGTCTGCGAATTGGTCAAAGAATTTTATATGCTCAGATGCGGTTAGATCCCCCTCCCCAGTGAACTTAGGGATATTTTTGATGTAGTTATCAGGTAAATCATGGAGGGGAACTGGTAAAACTAGGGGAGTGTATCTCACTGCTACTTTTGCAAATAATCTAGGAGGAGGGACATTCAGTTGTCCTCCACCCCCTCCTCTGATGCCTGCCATCGATTTGGGAGTAGGAAGTGAGGGTGTAACACACTCTTTTGAATTAGGTGAGACTAGGAAGTTCTGCCGAAGAAAGGCTGGTACGTCAAATGAACATGATCTCTCTAAAGGACCCTTTCCCTTGTTTATAAATGAGACAGTCTGATGGATTTCGCTCCCAAATTCAGAGTAGTTTGTTTTCGGATCTTTGGTCTCAGACAGAGGGATGCAGGAAGTAGGAGGTTCCGAAGGGCATTTAGTCTTCAAAGGTGGTTTTTTGGGCTTATGAACTGTAGCATTCCTTTCAAGCGAGCCTCTTGCTCTTAAAATTTTTTAAGGATTATTAACAGGTGTAATCAGCCTGCCATCCGGGTTCTGTCTGGTATTCCTTCTACCAGACGCCAGTTTGTGTTTCAGTGGAGTCTCCAAGTGAAAGATTTAAAAAATCCTTGAAATGGTGTGTACTCTATGTTCACTATCAAAGAGTAACACTATCAACGAAATAGTTTGTCGTTTTCCCAGGGAAAAGATTTCGTAACTTCGCTCACCGACAACGGCGCCAGAAGGATGTTGTTCCTGAGTCAGTACTTAAGGCTTTAAAGTATAGTGTCAAGGCATCCAAAAGTAAGATAAGGATTTATAAAACGATTACGCTAACCTTCGGTATAGGAAACTAATGAGGGTTTCTACGTTCTCGCAGTCTAGCTTCCAACTGTTCCTGAGTAGTAATATATTGTTCAATGGTTTCCCATGAACGTTATAATTCCTCCCGGGTATTCGCAGTTTTAAGGGTTGTGTCAAAAAGATTTAAAGAAATATGTATTTGATTAGATAGTCCGGGTTGAATATTAGGTTGGGTTGTTGCAGGGACAGTCATTGAGGAATTGTACCAGTATGGAAATAATTTAAAGGGAGATTTCAACATTGTTTCAATTCGGTCGAAATAAGAGAAATTTTTGCATGAAGGACAAAATAGGAAAACAAACTGAAGGCCCTTTCCCGTAACTGTATTATTTTTTAGTAAAGATGTGGAACGAGAGAAAAACATTTAGCTATAGATAATGTAAAGTTCCTGTCAGTAGAAAACTCATGCATACACAGAAGAAGAGATTGACATAGTGTAAACAAATATAAAATCCTGTAAATGAAAATTGGTATTACACCCGCTTATAGCCGGTGCAGAGGAAAGACAAGAACAATTACAGAAAGATGAAATCCATTCACTATAGTAGTGGTCGTACTAAATTATAGTGATACACATCAATTATGAAAAGTGAAATGAAATGAAACAAGAAACATAACGAAACAAACTTGTAACACAGTTGTGACAGAATCGGGAATCTTCAAATTTTCTTGTATTAACTCCTTTTATGCAAAAACTCTATCACGGTCAATACAAAAAAGTCCATCCTTTGCTTCTTCTTTTTGTGGTCTATTTATACAAAAATCCCTCCTCGTGAAACTCAACGGTTTCATAAATTCAATTCTAAACGAGAGGAGCCAAATCCATCCACCTCTCCTACTCTATTTTCAAAAAGTTCCAGGTGCTTGTCTTTGCGTGGATTTGGTGCATATGATACATTTGTCCACAAACTGGGATATAAGCTGTGAAATTTCTGCTCAACAGCTGGGAGGAGTGAAATCCCTGCATCTCTTCTACTATATTTTTAAAAGGTGCCAGGTGCTTGTCTTTGTGTGGATTCGATACATATGATACATTTGTCCACGAACTGAGATACAAGCTGCAAAGGCTCTGCTTGACAACTGGCCTCGGCAAAATAGCACTCTCAAGCCAACTGTGGAAGTTTATCACCTATTTGTGCTTCAATGATGTGAAGAGCACTGAGTTGTGCGCTCGGTTGAATCAAATGCTCATCAACTTGAGCCATATCTACCCTGTCCATCTTAGAGATATGCACCGAATATCTTTCATTCCTTTCCTTTAGATCGAGGGAGATCTGATCTATATTCATTTTCCTTAGCGTCTCTGAGTCACCTTCATTCTCCATTCCTAGCAGTTCACCATCTATGGTATTGAAAGCCTCTTGTAAAGAATTAGTCACCCTTTGAGCCTGTTCCTTGCTTAAGGTAATATTATGTTCCCAATCTTTTAACAGAATATTACCTCTTGTTTGTTCAGTGATGGTGAGTCCTGGAGAATCTGTTGAAAACCTATTGTTGGTAGCTATTACAGCCTCTTGAAAAGCGACCTGAGCAGCCTCTGCATTCTTTTCTTTGACAGTCAAATTTTCTAAAATATGATGCATTACCACGCAATCTTCTCGGATGACCCCTACTTTGTCTAATAGACTTTGTTGTACAGAAGAGATCCTGCCCCTGATATCAATCGCTCGAGATTTAAACCCCTCGACGTCGATCATTTTTCTTTCAGCAACCTCTAACTGAGCCTGTAACCCTGTGATCATACTCCTCTGCTCATTTGCCTGTACCCAACCATCTCTGATCACTGAATTTTCTTGTTCCAACTTGGTTTTGAGGACTTCAATTTCCTTTTGATCAGCCAATCGGGCTAGTTTTATTTCTCCACTCGCCTGACTTTTAGCACTTTTTGCGGCCGAAGCTAACCTAGCCTCAAGGGTCCTGATGAGGTGATTCTTTCTTTTTAATTGGAGATTCATCTGCCCAACCGAGAATTGATTTTTCAAAGGGTAGGCGCCCAGTGTTCCAGCGATTTTAGTAGCAAGCTGGTCACTTTTCTTGCTCTTGCCATCTGTCATGATTTTGTATTTTTTAATAGTGGACTCTGACTCTTGATAAAATTCTTGCTTCACTACAACTTTCCTCTTTTTGTCAAAAAAGAATTCATAAGGAGGGAGTTCCTCTGCCCTTATAGGTCTCAGTTCTTCACCAAATATCCATCCCTCGCTAACATCTCCCTGTGTCAACTGCAAGGGTGTGACCGAGGTGATGGGTTCCCCGATCCGCTTCACCACTTTTCCTGGTGTGACGAGTGAGTCCTGCTCCTTCGGAGGATCAGAGGTCATCATCTTAGTTTCTGGATTCTGAATTTCTGGCGGGTCAGTGTTTCTTACTTCCACCTCTGGGCTATGTTCCTTGGGTGGGTCAGTAGTTTCTTTTTCTGTTTCAGGATTATTCTCCTGCACGGGATTATTCTCTTGCTCCCCTTCTTGACGTTTTTCGGGGTTAGAAGTTTGACCCTCAGAACTTTTGGCATCCTTCCCTTTTTCCTCGGAAAGACCCAAACCTCCCAGCACCACGAGAAGACATCTTTTTCTATGCTCTTGAAACTTTAAAACAGAGGCCATGTCCTCGGGTGCTAAAGATCTGATTCGAACTAGCACCTCCCCATAAGACCTCGCCCCTTGGAAAATATCATCCGAGGGTGAACACTCGTGTTCAAACTTTTTCAACCCACAATTTGACAAATGGGTGCTTACAATTTTTTGAGGGTCGTGCTTTTTAATCTCAATGGAGGCCAACTTTAGGTCCTCCAGGGCAGCAGCCTCGGCTTTGGCATGCCCAAAATCTAATAAATAATATGAATTCATTCGAATGGGAAAAGAAGGCCATACCTTCTTTGAATAGCCCTTGAGTTCCTTGCTTACGCCCCCGATTACTGTTTGCCATGCAACTTCATGACAAGCTAGTTTATCGGGAATGAATAAAGGTAGCGCATGAGGGGGAATAGAAGCTCCGAAAACTCTGATGTATGAGAAATTTTCTTCTACATACCAATCTGTGATGCCACTCAGACCTGTTGAAACGTTATCCGATATGAGAGGTGGCGAACGACGAAAAATGTTGATGTGTAGGGGCACCATTACCCAATTGAAAATCTCATATGGGAACCCTCCAGCTTTATTTTATCATAATTTATCATGATATTCGTGCAATGGTTTTTCTTGGGTTGGATTCCAAGCCCAATTCATCAAGGGGAAAGGCGTCATGGAACATATTGCATCCATGATATATGCCGACATGTAAAACGCTGAGGGTTTCCCACCTACCTTATTCTCCTGATATTCTATGACCCTGTTGGCCAAGCTATCTGAGAGCATCTTTGCCCAATTGAAAGAGGAACCTTCAGTGACCCAGAATATGACAGGCACCCAAGAGACATAGAAATGTGAGGTGTCTTCTCGCCCGAACAGATGACATGTCATCATGGCCACATACTTGTATTGCGGCTCTAGCGAAGCAATCGAATACATGCGCTTGTCATTTTATCTGAATGTCCCAGAGCGAGAAACCCAATCCTATAACAAAACTAGCATAGTTTTGTCATATTCTGTGCACTCCTTCTTTTTGAATTCTTCCAAGAAATCCGCACCATATGTATATTCAAATGTGGAAGGCAACTTATACATGCTTTGTAAATGCTCGGGCCGGAAAGTTTCGATGGTCACTCGCTAAATATTTATAATTGTTCTGGTAGCCAGGTCGACGTGATCCAAAGCCCAGTGGATCATGTCATAGTAAGGAAGCAACCGGGGCTTGGTTGCTATTCTTTGCATCCCTGACTGGACAACTATCTTATACTTGGTGTGTAAATCGTCTCTTTCGTTGCCGTCAGAATCATCTGAGTAATCAACTAATTCAGTCTGCAGAGCATTAGACACATACGACCAGTTGGGAATTGATTCGATACTTCGGGGTGAAGTATCGGAGACATTGTCTGATCCCTGGCTTGTAACTTCAACACTTGTCTTCATTGCTTTCCGCGGAGCCATGACTGCTTCTTTCTTTTTCGCTCTTCTGTGGTAAACCTGCATATACATGCAGAAGTTAATTTACTTCGAAAAAGACGAGATTTGCTTGCTTATGAAAAAAGTATTTATTATAACAAAATGAGACTCCCGTATATATTTGAAACTTCAGTAATCTGCGTAATAAGTCTGTCCCATCGCAATTAACAACAAATTGATTGCGTAAAAATCTGATCTTCTTTATTCGTAGATTTACCCTAATTTTCTATTAATGTCATCAATGTTTGGCAGTCTGACGGTAAGTCGGAGTATGGAGAGTAAAAATTTACCTCGGGAAATGTGCAAACCTTGATGCGTGGGACGCATCTCTTTTTATTTTAAAATTTCAAATATTAGGGACTTGAATAATTTTCTCGCTTTTCGCTGCATCGTGAATTTCCTTTTTATATTTCGACTCTTCGACTCGCGAGACTGCGAGTGCCAATTTTAGCTTAATTAACAGTAACCGTGATTTGACACGTCCTTAATTATATAATTAATTTATTCACCATATCGTGACTCGGAACTTTGGATACAGATTTTTGGGAGAATGATATGCCGAGTCGCGATATCACGATATCGCGATGTGGCGATAATTAAGGCTCAAATTATGGGAAGGAAATATTAGATTAGGCTACTAATTAATCTTTCTATAATCATCTCGCAACCTCATGAGTCGGGGATTTAGGCGCCTTAACTTTATAAAAGAAAGTACCGAGTGGCGAAGCGCCGAGAACTAAATTTAACCATGGTTAGTTTTTTACCTTTAATCCTTGACCAAGGTTACAAAAATTATCGCGTTCTCGGCTCTTGGGGTTGTAAAAACAAAAGCTTAGCATCAACGAATGGCAAGGTGCGAATTCCCGAAAATGCATACTTATGAGTTAAAAGTTTTACCTTAGTAAATGTTTTTCGCGAAAAAACAAAAAACAAATTCGCGGTTTCGCGTCTTGGGACTTATGAATTCAAAGATTGAAGTATCCGGCTTGCGATATCCCGAAATAAAACAAAAGAGCAAACATACTTGCAAAAAATGGATCTTTTTTGAAAGTGAAAAAGCGTTGCTATCCAGGCGACAAGATTTCATAGTTTTAAGATTTCGGAAAGAAAAGAAAAACAACTTTAGATCTCAAGTACCAAAAATTGAAAATTGCGCGAGGTGAAAAACAAGGGTGGCTCCAACATAGGCTCCAACTAGGGATCCCACTTCCCTGTGAGGTGGGAACAATAGTAGACCAGGTGCAAATATTGGGTAAATGGATTCATAGGCTAAAATCAATAGAAAAATTCAAGGAAAAATATAGAAAGGTGGGGGGGGAAATCTTCGTTTTGTACCTCAGAGAATTTTTTTCGAAATCAGATACTCTTTCCAAACACAGCTAAGGTCACTTTCACAACTTTCCCTTTCTCACTACTAACTTTGGTGACGCTTTAAGACAGTCAAAACGAACCCAGGATATTCAACAGATCTTACGATCCTCAGCTTGCATTAAAAGAATGTTATTATACAATTTTGAATAGGAAAGTCCCATCGGAATTTTGGGAAATGATCAAACTTTCAGAAAGTGTTGGTTACCGGAGTAGTTTGATATTTTATGTGTAACATCCTTACAGATCCCTCAAACATTGCTTCACTTCCAGCGAGCCTGTTCAGTACCCCGGTGAAGTTGTCTGACCCCTTTTTTACTGAATTTCTTTTCACCACTTCGGAAAATATTTATGCGTTTAAACGCTAAGA
>JZKD02S1735998.1:97852-114470 GCA_000966675.3 Picea glauca | reverse complement strand
TCATTTATGAATTTCCTTTCATCGTCTTAATGGACTAGGTGGGGGCAATCATTTCTGAATTTCCTTTCACCACCTGTCTTAGTATTTATTTTTAAAACACGAAGATGGGAGCAATTAGTTTTTATCAGGGCTGAGATCTGTGTAATATCTTTTATCAGAGGTCTGTCCACTTATTTTGATTACTCGGTATCAACCTTCCTTTGACCCTCACAAGACCTTCATTGCTAGGGAGACAGGTGAGAATGATACAATTTTAAAGAACATCCTGTTCAAGCAAGCTTCGATTTTTTTCGATGCTGTTGAAAAACCTAGGAAAATTAGGATCGCTATAAACATTCCTTAGCTTAGCAAAGGATCAAGTAGTTGTGAAGACCAGATTTCTCATTGAAAGCACCAAGATCTGCTTCGTAATCCCTGAGGTTTGAAATGGAAAACCTTTATCCCTTCACCCAGACTCGGGAAGATTGTGACTAGCTAAAAGTCAAGCCCAAATATAGACAGAAATCAAGGCTGCAATTCAATAGCTTAATATACAAAAGGTCACAATAGTTCAGGACTGGATTTTTAATATATTTGGCAACAAAAATTATGACTGACTGCTTTTGGGTTTAATATATTCATTCAAATTATTTAGTTTGAGCATTATGAAGCCAAAAATAATCCTATTATCTAACCTTTTATATTGCAATTTGAACAATATTACCTTAGATTGCTAAAACAGCCTTTCATGACCTGTGTATTGAGAAAACTTACCTCTGTCTTTTCTTTCAATTTCTTTGTGGACTATGAATTATCTTATGTATCACCTGTTTTATGTCGTTCTATTTCCAACACCGACCTGCACATTATTTTTCAGCTAGTTTCGTCTGCAACTGGAATCCTGTAAAAACAAATACAAATTTTATTGAAAATGTATTGAGAGTTTGGGAACGAAAACCAAAAATAAAAAGTAAATGTTTGAACGAGAACATAAATATGTACATAAACTCGTAATAATTTTTTTTTATTTACAAATATATATATACAATTTTTTATTTTTATTTTTTATTTAGAATCCAACGGCTATCACGTCATGTAGTGCCTTAGATACCTCCCATTGATAGGGGCGTTGAGAACTTCTCCATCAATATTTTCCAGAAGAAAGGAATTTTTTCCTTCTGGAGCCGAGACCCTGAATGGTCCATACCAAAAGTGGTCAAATTTGCCATGCTTCGCAGCTTCTTCTCTTCTCTTATCCCATCTTAACACCAAGTCTCCGGGGAGGAACTTTCTGTCCTTTGCCTTGAGATGGAACAATGCTTTCATATCGTCTTGGTATTTCTGCATTTTCTCATCAACCTCCAATCTGTACTGTTGAACTTCGATCAACTGGTTAATCCTCCTGGTTATATGATTTGGTTCTTTGTTTTGATCCTGCCATAATTTCATCACTAGCAACGCTAAATTTATAGGCAGAACCACCTCGGTCCCATAGACCATCTGAAACGGTGAAATGCTGATAGACCTTTTAGTGCTGATACAGTTTTCCCACAATGCGTACTTCAGATGCACATGCCAGGACCTTTTGTTTTGATCCAGTACCTTTTTTATTACATTTACCAAGCTCTTGTTAGATGATTCAGCCAACCCATTTTCTTGAGGGTAATAAGCAGTGGAATGGCCGAGAACGATACTGTACTTTCGACATAAGTCGATCATAGCTATGGATTTGAAGGCCTGGGCGTTGTCGGTAACAATCTTTCAGGGACACCCGAATCTTGACAAGATGTTATCTTCCAAGAAGTCGATCACCATCGAGTCTGTTGCCCTTTTGGTTGGAATTGCTTCCACCCACTTTGTAAAATAATCTGTGGCTGTTAAGATCCATTTATGTTGAGCACTGGAAGGGGGATTAATTTCCCCTATGAAGTCTAATCCCCATTGTTGAAATGGGGCTTTATTTTTTACTGGAACGAGCGGTAGTGCGGGGAGTTTCTGCTTACCAGCGAATATTTGACACGAGTAACAAGCACGTACTTTGGCATTGACGTCTAAAAATAGTTTCAGCCAATAGTATCTGGCCCTCAGGATCTTGTAGGTTGTGGCTCTCCATGCATGGTGTCCTCCACAAATTCCTTCATGAAATTCTTCTATAACCCGTGGGGTTTTCGACTCGACCAGACAGACTAGTAAGAACCCAAGTGGATCCTTCCAGTATAGTTGATTTTCGGAGATGCAATATTTTACAGCATGGAGTTTTAAAGTTCTGCATTTGGCTGGTGTTAGTCCATCTGGACATTTCAGGTTTAACAAATAGAGAAATATCTCTTTATACCAGCCTGATGTCATGAATTTTTCTTCAAACTTGCTTGGATGAGTCTGGTCATCCGGCTCTTGCAAATTTGTGTCTTCGTCTTCCCCTTGTAGGCAATTGATGTCAAGAGCTTTAAGGTTTGACTCAGCCAAGAGTTTCGCCAGACCCTACCCCTTTATTAATTTAGTAGGCTTGACTTCCAGATCAAATTCTTGAATTTTAGCGAGCCAGCGCCCTCGTTTTCCATCGCTATCAGGTTGTACCAATATATCCTTCACAACACTAGTTGGTACGTACGCGATAATTTTTGAATGCAAAACATAAGTTTTGAATGCTTTTAATGCATTCACCATTGCGTATGCCTATTTTCCTATTATATCATATTTTAGTTCGGCGTCTCTAAGGCTCTTGCTAAAAAACACGATCGGGCGTTCAAATCCTTTGTCATCTTTTTGCAGCAACACCACGGTGATAGTATGTTCAGAAGCGAATGAGAAGATGAGGAAATCTTTCAAGTAATCTGGGCTTGTTAACATAGGTGCCTCGCTGATGACTTTTTTAATATGCTCGAACGATGCTTTAGCCTCAGTCGTCCACTTTACTCTGCTATCTTTCTTCAACATTCCTATGATCAATTTGACAATCTCAGCAAAATTTGGTATAAACCTTCGTAAAAAATTTATTGTACCTAAGAAAGATTGAATTTCTTTAACGTTTCTAGGAATACTGTTAGATTGTATTGCTTCAATCCTTTTAGGATCGATCCTGATCCCATCTTTAGATACGATATGCCGCAGAAGCTTACCTTCCTGCATATCGAAATGGGATTTCTTTGGGTTCAAAGATAGGCCATACCTGCGGCATTTTTTGAAAGTCTGTTTTAAATGGATCAAATGTTCTTCATCGGTTTTAGAGAAAACCGTCAAATCGTCAAGGTATATTACTACAAACTTGTCACTTTATCCAACGAAAGTGATGTCCATAGCGTGTTGGAATGTAGCCCCTGCATTCATCAAACCAAAAGACATTTTATCATACATGAATGTACCCCATGGTGTGGTGAAAGCAGTTTTTTCTCTGTCTAACTCATTCATGGCGATTTGGTTGTACCCAGAAAACCCATCTATCATAGACATTCGATTTTCTCCAACTACCCTTTCCAGGATGTGGTCCATTTTGGGAAGCGGATAATTATCCTTAAGAAAGGACCTATTCAAGTTCCGGAAATCCACACACAGTCTGATTTCTTCGTTCTTTTTTCTGACAGGGACCAAATTTTCCACCCAGTCTGAGTACCTTAGAGGCACAATTAATTTTGCATCTAAAAGCTTCTTAACTTCCTTTTCAATGACGAGAAGCAAAATGGGGTTAAATTGCCTAAGTTTTTGCCTAAAAGGCTTCACCCCCGGCTTCAATGGTATCTTGTGCTCAATTATGGAAGTATCATACGTTCAAAGCTCTTCATAGGACCAGGTGAAAACATCTGTATACTGTTTGAGTAGGTCTCTGTATTGGTCTTTTACCTTGGGAGGGAGGAATTTAGATATCTTTACTATCCTGGAATCTTTTTCAGTTCCTATGTCGCAGTCCTCCACTTCCTCTAGTTGGGGTTGCAAAGTGGATTTCACAGGTATGTCGTTCTGATGGAAGAGTCTTTCTAAACGAATTAAGCCTTTCGAAATTTGGTTATTTTTTAGGACCAACATGCGATGATCCGCTATTTTTTCTTGGAAGGTTTCAGGATCTTCGCCCTCTTGCATAATCCACATCCGGTCGTTTTGGTTTTCTTGGTCTGGATGGTTCTCAGAGAACTCGCCTATTGCCATAAGAAATTTCTGAATTTGTTCGTCATCTTCAAAGACCTGCCAGTGTCAGACATTGTCTGGTATAGAGGGTTTATATCTGATTTCAATATGATATTTCAGTTTAACATTCGTGGGAGGAGAAAAGGTTGAGGCTACCTTAGCCAATGCGTCAGCATGTAGATTCTCTGTACGAAGAATAAAATGGATTTTTATAGATGAGAAAAAATTCTCCATCAAATCCCAAGCACAATTTTTATATGTTCTTAGTCTGGGATGCTTGGCTAGGTATTGTCGGTTTACTTGTCTTACTATCAATTCAGCGTCACCGTAAACCTCCAAGTTTTTTATATTTAACTTCTTTGCAGCCTCTAATCCTAAGCTTAATGCTTCATACTCGCATATGTTATTGGTGTAATCTATGTCCCACTGCAAACGATATGAGAAAGGAACAATAAACTTTCTTTCAGGTGCTACCAAAAGTATGCCAGCACCAGCTCCTTCAGAGGATGAAGCGCCATCGAAGTACATTTTCGAGATACCATTTTTGCATAGTTCTTCAGTCAAGGGGCTAAGTTCTTCCTGCTTCATATCAAGTTCTTTTGGATACCCACCTAAACCATCATCGAATGACAATATGCAATTTCCCAGATCTTGATCTCCAATGTAAATGGGAAAGTTATTTGGGTTCTGAGGATCACTGACAGTATACGCTAATCTTGTTTCTCGGTAAAAATGGGTAAACTGACCACCAAAAATTGGGATTGTGGCATATGACATGTCCAATTGTAGAGAACCCCCCAACTTGGTTCCCCATGATCTGGATAACAACATACCATATGTGGGGGGGATATCTGCGATAACCACATCCACCAGGATACTCTTGACCGGGACCTGAGCCAGGGTAACTACCATATCTTTTATCATTCCCATACATTTAACCTTTCTTGAATCAAATGAGTATAGGTCTCCATAGTATCTAGTGATCTGCAGTCCCAGCGTTTCCATTATAGTTTTGGGCATAACATTATGTGAAGCCCCGGAGTCTAACATGCAGTTATGCAGTAACTGATCATGTATATTCAGGGTGATATAGAAAGGAGCGACGTTGTCCTGAGATCCCTCAAAATGAGGACCAAAGGTGATATTGGGTCTGTCGTCTTCTAGGTTAATAACATCAGAGTGACTTTCTGGCTCATAAACACCCATCACTTTGGCAATTTGCTTCTGATAAGTGGGGTTTTTTGCTAATTCTACCAAAGGAATTGGTATCTTAATTTTATTTAATTCATTTTCGAAATTGAAAGATGTATTTACCTTGTCCGTTTATTTGGTTAAGACTTCCGGGCTTTTTCTTTCCGACTCGTTTGTCTGGATGGCTTTATCATTTGTGATCTCAGTCGGAGGTGTAACTTTATCTGTCGGTCCTGTTTCTTTTGTTTGGGTTTCATCTTTTTTCACCTCAGACTCTTGAGTTTTTCTATCTTGACTTTATTGCTGGGTAGCAACGTCTCTTCCAAAGGGGGTTCATGAGATTGACCCCTTCGGGAGATTCTCTTAGGTTGGTAAGTTGAGGTGGGATTATTTTTAGACCTCAGATTGTATTTGGGTTTAAAATCATCTGCTATCATTTCTGTCTCTGGTTGGGATACGCAGAGGTCAGTACGATCACCTTCTTCCTCTTCATCTGGCGGTTGAGGGGTATTTAAAGACTTATCATAGTCTTCGCTGGTCAAAAATGGTTGTGAACATTCATCATCGAAACACGCGACTTCATCTTCCACATCTCCGAAATCTTGGAGGTCATTTTCTCCTATAAAATTTTCGTTTTTTAGTGGAGCTTGTATTTTTTGATATTCATTCTTTATTTGCCTCTATTGAATTTGGGGATTTGGGTTTCTCCTGAAGTCCTTTCTGTTAGAAGAATCAGCTTTAGCCTGATCCAACTCCATCCTTGAGATTTTGTTAGACAGATCATTAATTATTCAGGCCATATCATCCACTCTGTCCTCAGTGTATCTATTTGACTCGGAAGGACCCGTTGGTTCCCTATAATGTCTATTTTCACGGTTGACTGTTTCTATTTTAGCTTTTAACTTACCTGAAGCCATCATATTAGATTCTATTTCGACAGCATCGTCTTGCATTCTATTCAGGGTGGCTCCTCTTCTTTCTTGCAAAATCAATGCAAAATTAGGTTCGAAAGCTCCCGCAAAGGTTACTTTGGCTGATGGTTCGAAAGGTTTAATGGCGGCTGGGATTTTATTATAAAGTTTGTTAAATCTCAGAATAAATTCCATAACGGTTTCTGAGTTCTTTTTCTTTAGGGACCTAAATTCGGTAAGGTAATATAAGTGATCCTTTCTCTCTCCCCATTGTCTGAGGAAAGCATCTTCCAAGGTGTCATATGTCCGAATAGAGGCTGCAAAAAGACTCTGAAACCAAGTTTGGACCCGTCCTTCGAAAGTATGGACAAGTAGTCTCGAATAGACATCCTCGTGCTCAATACCACAGATGTCTGCGAATTGGTCAAAGAAGTTTATATCCTCGGTTGCGGTTACATCCCCCTCCCAAGTGAACTTAGGGAGATTTTTTATGTATTCATCAGGTAAATCATGGAGGGGAACTGGTAAAACCAGAGGAGCATATCTCACTGCTACTTTTGCAAATACTCTTGGAGGAGGGACATTCGGTTGTCCTCCACCCCCTCCTCTGATGCCTGCCATCGATTTGGGAGTAGGAAGTGAGGGTGTAACACACTCTTTTGAATCAGGTGAGACTGGGAAGTTCTGCCAAAGAAAGGCTGGTACATCAAATGACAACGATCTCTCTAAAGGACCCTTTCCCTTGTTTATAGATGAGACAGCTTGATGGATTTCACTCCAAATTCAGAGTAGTTTGTTTTCGGATCTTTGGTATCAGACAGAGGGCTGCAGGAAGTAGGAGGTTCCGAAGGGAATTTAGTCTTCAAAGGTGGGTTTTGGGGCTTATGAACTGTAGCAGTCTTTTCAAGCGAGCCTCTTGCTCTTAAAAATTTTTCAGGATTATTAACAGGCGTAATCAGCTTGCCATCCGGGTTCTGTCTGGTATTCCTTCTACCAGACGCCAGTTTGTGTTTCAGTGGAGTCGCCAAGTGAAAGATTTAAAAAATCCTTCAAACGGTGTGTACTCTATGTTCACTATCAAAGAGTAACACTATTAACGAAAATAGTTTGTCGTTTTCCCAGGGAAAAGATTTCATAACTTCGCTCACCGGCAATGACGCCAGAAGGATGTTGTTCCTGAGTCTGTACTTAAGGATTTAAAGTACAATGTCAAGGCATCCGAAAGTAAGATGAGAATTTATAAAATGATTACACTAACCTTCGGTATAGGAAACTAATGAGGGTTTCTACGTTCTCGCAGTCTAGCTTCCAACTGTTCCTGAGTAGTAATATCTTGTTCAATGGCTGCCCATGAACGTTCTAATTCCTCCCAGGTATTCGTAGTTTTAAGGGTTGTGTCAAAAATATTTAAAGAGATATGTATTTGATTAGATAGTACGGGTTGAAGATTAGGTTGAGTTGTTGCAGGGACAGTCATTGAGGAACAGTACCAGTATGGAAATAATTTAAAGGGAGATTTCAACACTGTTTCAATTCGATCGAAATAAGAGAAATTTTTGCATGAAGGACAAAATAGGAAAACAAACTGAAGGCCCTTTCCCGTAACTGTATTATTTTTTAGTAAAGATGTGGAACGAGAGAAAAACATTTAGCTGTAGATAACGTAAAGTTCATGTCAGTAGAAAACTCGCGCATACACATAAGAAGAGATTGACATAGAAATAATTGACATAGTGTAAACAAATATAAAATTCTGTAAATGCAAATTGGTCTTACACCCGCTTATAGCCGGTGCAGAGGAAAGACAAGAACAATTACAGAAAAATGAAATCCATTCACTATAGTAGTGGTCGTACTAAATTATAGTGATACACATCAATTATGAAAAGTGAAATGAAATGAAACAAGAAACATAATGAAACAAACTTTTAACACAGTCGTGACAGAATCGGGAATCTTCAAATTTGCTTGTATTAACTCCTTTTATGCAAAAACTCTATTACAGTCAATACCAAAAAGTCCAGCCTTTGCTTCTTCTTTTTGTGGTCTATTTATATAAAAATCCCTCCTCGCGAAACTCAACGATTTCATAAATTCAATTCTAAACGAGAGGAGCCAAATCCATCCACCTCTCCTACTCTATTTTCAAAAAGTGTCAGGTGCTTGTCTTTGCATGGATTTGGTGCATATGATACATTTGTCCACAAACTGGGATATAAGTTGTGAAATTTCTGCTCGACAGCTAGGAGGAGCGAAATCCCTCCATCTCTTCTACTATATTTATAAAAAGTGCCAGGTGCTTGTCTTTGCGTGGATTCGGTACATATGATACATTTGTCCACGAACTGAGATACAAGCTACAAAGGCTCTGCTTGACTGCTGGCCTCGGTGAAATAGCACTCTCGAGCCAACTGTGGAAGTTTATCACCTATTTGTGCTTCAATGATGTGAAGAGCGTTGAGTTGTGCGCTCGGTTGAATCAAATGCTCATCAACTTGAGCCATATCTACCCTGTCCATCTTAGAGATATGCACCGAATCTCTTTCATTCCTTTCCTTTAGATCGAGGGAGATATGATCTATATTCATTTGCCTTAGCGTCTTCGAGTCACCTTCATTCTCCATTCCTAGCAGTTTGCCATCTATTGTATTGAAAGCCTCTTGTAAAGAATTAGTCACCCTTTGAGCCTATTCCTTGCTTAAGGTAATATTATGTTCCCAATCGTTTAACAGAATATTACCTCTTGTTTGTTCAACGATGGTGAGTCCTGGAGAATCTATTAAAAACCTATTGTTGGTAGCTATTACAACCTCTTGAAAAGCGACCCGAGCAGCCTCTGCATTCTTTTCTTTGACAGTCATATTTTCTAAAATATGATGCATTAACATGCAATCTTCTCAGATGACCCCTACTTTGTCTAACAGACTTTTTTGTACAGAAGAGATCCTGCCCCTGATATCAATCGCTCGGGATTTAAACCCCTTGATGTCGATCATTTTGCTTTCAACAACCTCTAACTGAGCCTTTAACCCTGTGATCATACTCCTCTGCTGATTTGCCTGTACCTGGCCATCTCGGATCACTGAATTTTCTTGTTCCAACTTGGTTTTGAGGACTTCAATTTCCTTTTGATTAGCCAATCGAGCTAGTTCTATTTCTCCACTCGCCTGACTTTTAGCGCTTTGTGCGGCCGAAGCTAACCTGGCCTCAAGGGTCCTAATGAGGCGATTCTTTCTTTTTAATTGGAGATTCATATGCCCAACCGAGAATTGATTTGCCGAAGCGTAGGCGCCCAGTGTTCCAGCGATTTCAGTAGAAAGCTGGTCACTTTTCTTGCTCTTTCCATCTGTCATGATTTTGTATTTTTTAACAGTGGAATCTCCCTCTTGATAAAATTCTCGCTTCACTACAACTTTCCTCTTTTTTTCAAGAAAGAATTCATTAGGAGGGAGTTCCTCTGCCCTTATAGGTCTCAGTTCTTCACCAAATATCCATCCCTCACTAACATCTCCCTGTGCCAACTGCAAGGGTGTGACCGAGGTGATGGGTTCCCTGATCTGCTTTGCCGCCTTTCCTGGTGTGACGAGTGAGTCCTACTCCTTCGAAGGATCAGAGGTCATCGTCTCATTTTTTGGATTCTGAATTTTTGGTGGGTCGGTGTTTCTTATTTCCACCTCTGGGCTATGTTCCTTGGGTGGGTCAGTAGTTTCTTTTTCTGTTTCGGGATTCTTCTCCTGCTCAGGATTCTTCTCTTACTCCCCTTTCTAACGTTTTTTGGGGTTAGAAGTTTGACCCTGAGAACTTTCAGCATCCTTCCCTTTTTCCTGGAAAAGACCCAAACCTCCCAGCACCACGGGACGACATCTTTTTCTATGCTCCTGAAACTTTAAAACAGAGGCCATTTCCTTGGGTGCTAAAGATCTGATTCGAACTAGAACCTCCCCATAGGACCTCGCCCCTTGGAAAATATCATCTGAGGGTGAACACTCGTGTTCAAACTTTTTCAACCCACAATTTGACAAATGGGCGCTTACAATTTTTTGAGGGTCGTGCATTTTAATCTCAATGGAGGCCAACTTTAGGTCCTCCAGGGCAGCAGCCTTGGCTTTGGCATGCCCAAAATCTAATAAAGAATATGAATTCATTCGAATGGGAAAAGAAGTCCATACCTTCATTGAATAGCCCTTGAGTTCCTTTCTTACGCCCTCGATTAATGTTTGCCATGCAACTTCACGACAAGCTAGTTTATCGGGAATGAATAAAGGTAGCGCATGAGTGGGAACAGAAGCTCTGAAAACTCTGATGTATGAGAAATATGATTCTACATACCAATCTACGATGCCACTCAGAACTGTTGAAACGCTATCCGATATGCGAGGTGGCGAACAGACAAAAATGTTGATGTGCAGGGGCACCATTACCCAATTGAAAATCTCATATGGGAACCCTCCAGCTTTATTTTCCCATAATTTATCATGGTATTCGTGCACAGGTTTTTCTTGGGTTGGATTCCAAGCCCAATTCATCAAGGGGAAAGGCGTCATGGAACATATTGCATCCATGATATATGCCAACATGTAAAACGCTGAGGGTTTCCCACCTTCCTTATTCTCCCTATATTCTATGACCCTGTTGGCCAAGTTATCTGAGAGCATCTTTGTCCAATTGAAAGAGGAACCTTCAACGACTCAGAATATGAGAGGCACCCAAGAGACATAGAAATGCGAGGTGTCTTCTCGCCCGAATAGACGACATGTCATCATGGCCACATACTTGTATTGTGGCTCTAGCGAAGCATTCAAATACACACCCTTTTCATTCACTCTGAATGTCCCAGAGTGTGAAACCCAATCCTTTATCAAACCTAGCATAGTTTTGTCATATTCTGTGCACTCCTTCTTTTTGAATTCTTCCAAGAAATCTGCACCATATGTATATTCAAATGTGGAAGGTAGCTTATACATGCTTTGTAAATGCTCGGGCTGGAAAGTTCTGATGGTCACTCGCTGACTATTTATAATTGTTCTGGTAGTCAGGTCCACGTGATCCAAAGCCTAGTGGATCATGTCATAGTAAGGAAGCAACTGGGGCCTGGTTGCTATTCTGTGCATCCCTGACTGGACAACTATCTTATACTTGGTGTGTAAATCGTCTCTTTCGTTTCCGTTAGAATCATCTGAGTAATCAACTAATTCAGCCTGCAGAGCATTGGACACATACGACCAGTTGGGAATTCATTCGATACTTCGGCATGAAGTATCAGAGACATTGTCTGAGCACTGGCTTGTAACTTCGACACTTGTCTTCGTTGCTTTCCACGAAGCCATGACTCCTGCTTGCTTTTTTGCTCTTCTGTGGTAAACCTGCGTATACATGCAGAAGTTAATTTACTTCGAAAAACAAGGGTGGCTCCAACAGTAGAAAAATATCCCTGCGGACAGGTAGATTGCCTCTAAGAGCTTGACCCTAACTCTAAGATAGAAAATGCTTAACGTGGACACTGACTTCCTTTCAAATCTATCTAAACTAACACATGAGAAGGAAGGATAACAAAAGTACCTCTTTATCGACGTTTGTCCCTGCATGCTCTGAGTTATGCTCTGATCCTTTGCTCCTCGCTGAGTTCTGTGGACAAACAAGATACGACCACTTCCTACTCTATTGATGTTAGCTTGAAAATAGATCTATCTATCAATGATAAGTTCATGTAACATCAGACACAAACTAGAAAGAAACAGGCCAAGTGTGTCATATTAATGAGAATAACGACAGTAGTACTTACAATCGTAGATGTGAATGTGACAGCTTTGTCAGGTCCTCTTTTTCTAACCCTTGCTCGAAAGATCCACAACCTGGACGACAACAACTTCACTGATCACTCTCCTTTGGCTGACTGTGTATTTCCTATGAGATCATAGGTTTCATGCTAGCAATTCTTCCAAATTTTTCACCATCATAGAGCTTGCTTATATAGGTTAAGAGGAGCTTAACCTCTTGAGTTATCTTTAGAACAAGTTGAGGAACCTCCTCCTTAGTTCAGGGATCCTCTGATGAAACCAAGAATTCGAATGCAACTTCCTTCTAATCTTGAAATATCCTCCCCTTATTCTCCTCAACGGGCCAACTACTGCCTCATATTAGGCAGCACTCCTGCAAAAGGGGCATCAGAGTGTTGTAGCGCTCCTTGAGAAGCTTAAGGGAAGCACCAGTGCTCCAAAAGTGGATAGCGCTATTTCAGAAGAGTAGGAGAGTGTTATAACACTCCCTGAAGCCTTGTAGGGGAGCGCCAGCGCTCCTAAGGCTGATATAGGGGATCGCTCACCCTCAGAACCTTTGTTTCAGAGATCTTTTCAGGTGGCAAGAGTCCCTTGACTTCAGTTAACCAGTTCTCCTTCTCCAAATCAAGTACATGATATTTTTTAAGTGCCTCCTTAGTGTAGTCATCATGGCAGTATGTTTGAACAACGTTTGTCACACTTGTGAACAACTTGCGACACTTGCGAAAGTTGTAAGGAAGATGCGACACTTACGACAATTGAGAGGAATATGCAACACTTGTCCAGTTGAGTAATTTTGACGTGTAAGAGAATGCCCCCCAAAGTATGAAGTTAGAAGATGTGTACTGATGACTGAAATACTTTGTAGATGTTCAAGCAAGGGTATAGACTCGGAGAACCTGATGGAAGAAATCCAACAAATATCATGACATATTTCAAAACCCAAGGCAGGCATACCTATGCTTGGTTGATCAAGACTTGCAAGATATGGCCGCCATAAAAAACACTGCGGATCCATAATTGTATTGATAAAAGGGTATAGCCACTGAAAATACACTGTGGATCTATACGCTGATGACTCGAACTAATTGTAGCCACGAAGAATACACAGTGGATCTACGAGATGACAAGACATAGCCACAACCAATATAAAGTGGATCTATGTAACAATGTATGTGTTCTTTGTCCAATGGAAATTCCTTCGCAGCCTGGGCAAAGCATGTATCAAAGTGGTTACTCAACCCAGGGTCTTCTTACCAATCCCGACGTGGTATGATTCTAACCATGTGAATAGATGTCTTGATGTCGAACATGGCAGAAACCACTTGATTACCGGTCAAGGGTGTGAACCATTAACAAGTGCAAGGGAGATCACCATTAATGTCGATGATTCCCAAGGTACCCTAGTACATTCCAGCGAATGTGAATAGATGAGCTGAGGTCGAACATCCGTGGAATCATTCGACCAGGGTTCAATGATGTAAACCCACTGTCGAATGTGAGGAGGCCTGCCACTGAGGCATGGAGGTCCCAAAGTACTAACTGGTTTATAAGCCTAATTCCTGGATAATGTGTTGGAGTCGACAGGAATAGACTCGTTGAGGGAGGGCCTTGATGTATACCCCATCAACGACACGAAACGGACATGGAGATGTAATTGGCAGATCAAATGGACATGGAATGACATGGGTTTTGAGGCAAGATATTTGGGATGGCTGACTCTCGAGGTGGATACATCCCTTGAACACTGAGGCACAACAGCAAAACCTGATGTGGACCAATGCTTATGCAGTGGATATGGAAACTATGCGTCGAGTGACCCAAAGGAGTGAAAGGAACTCAAAGGATTGGCTCAGTGCAGAGGTTCAGCGAACTATGATATGTGCAAATGACAAAGTGTCATGTTCAAGGGCGACTCTAAGAAGTGTTGGATGATGTTCTCAAGAGACTGCTTGGCTTGCTCCTTTCAATTTTTTCCCCCATCCAGATAGATGAGTACCTCTTTTTGATTTAATGAGCTCAAGGAGGATAACACATGCTCGATATAAATCACCTTCGGTAAGTTTCTCTTCCTTTGTTTAATGAACCAGAAGAAGTAAGGGTTCGGTCCCATGTAGGTTTGTCGATGTGTGCTTTAACAAGTCCAAAGACAGAAAACTCGAAGGTTTTTTGGGATTATAGAGTTTGGAAAAATACTTAAAAGAGAACTCTCTCAGTTCCTTTTTCGTACAGTAGTCCAACGAGACCAAAAAAGGGGTAAACTATCGCTCGAAAGACGCCCTTTCTGACCTTTTAACGAGTGTGAAAGGAAGCAAGGTCACTCGACGATCTTTTCATGTTTAGAGAGTCTGAAAAGGGTTTAAAGTAGACTCCAGGGGGGTTCCTTTTTCGTATATTCGTTTATCCGTACGGGTCTGAAAAATAGATAAAAGTTTACCCGGTTACGTTCTCATATTATCAATCTCGAGAACAAACTAAGACTATGCTCATAAACGCGACAAGGTGAATAATCCATCAGGACTGCCAGGAAACCTGCGATGCCAAAACTACAAACCAGGGTTTAGTGAAGCCAATATATTATTTGAGAAACCCATAAATGACCATGCCTTATGAAAAATGAAAATTTATAAATAACAATGCAATGAAAATTTTATTTACCATTTCATTTGGCACAAGGATTTTGGAGTAGTGGAGAATCTCATTTTGAAGCGGATCTTGTTTTGCTCGCTGCTAGAGCTACGGTTCACCATTTTGCTTTCCATTCGGACCAGGTAGGTGTCCATCTCATCTTCTTTCCAACACATGGTTTCACATTCATTTTAATAGCATCATTTAATTAAAACATGAGGCCCTAAGTTGCCCCAAATAGAACCAAATCGGCCTCTTTTAAGAACCAATGGAAAAGGGGGATTCTTTTACAAAAACGTTTTAGGAAAGGATGGCTAAGATTTCAATGCCCCTATAGTCAATTAGACAGGTCATTTTTGGTAAAAGAGCCCATAAAACATCTTACCATATGCCCACGCAGCCCCCAAAGTCGTTTTGATTTTCTAAAACGTTTTCATTGTTATTTGATGAATGTTAAATGGCTAGGGAGGGCATGGTAGTTATAAAAGAGTGTGTGGTCACTTTTAAATGATGTGGGCATCTTATTTCATGTTTTAAATTTCTTTTAAAAATTGCCGAAATTGCCAAAACGTGGAAATAATGGATTTCTTGATTTTTTTGTTTTGTAGATAACTTCGGCGACCATGATCGAGTGGAAAGAAAGGGAACATGAGATGGATGACTTAGCCGCCTTGTGGAGTCCTCGTACATGGGCCTCCTTGTGAGCTTGTGGTTTGCTCAAATTCTTCAAGTTGCAAAAAATGAAGAGAGATTTTATTGCTCGAGCATATGATTGGCCTCTGGGATGTTGCAGAGAAAGGATTCTGAATTGGCACACAGCTTTTAACTATTGAGTTAGAAGACATGTACTTTTTGATTGGCCTCTCGAAAAGAGGGGTCCCCATATCATTCTCCGAGCAGATGGCGTTGCCTGAACAAGTGGACGTGTATCTAGCACGCCACTGTATCCCAGGAGCCAGGTTGGTAGGGGGTAGAATCCCTATCAAGAACATTCGAGAACTGCCCCTCCGGTCTATATTGTTTTCTATCATGAGTGTGACAGGAAGCACTAGTGCTCATCTGGCATCAAGATCGCAGGTGGCTTATGGTGTTCAGTGTTTGGAACCAACACTGTTCAACTGGAGTGCAGGGTTCCTTCGAAATGTGAAGGAACAGATTTCACGGTGCAGGACTAGATAGAAGCAGTTTGGTTATGGCTCATTTTTGGTCTCATTTTTTCTAGAGCGCATCCCTCAGATGCAGCCTCAGATAGCACTGGCGGTGCGACCAGTGGATGAACCGAGGATGGAGAGGTGGACTAGTCTGTCTCCAAGGCTAGTGTCGGAGTCAAAGTTCCATTTCACTAGCGATTTCTTTGCCTGGCTGAGATGGCAGTATCTCTGGATAGAGGAATTCCCTTATGTTGAGGTAGATTTTCGCGGAAGCATGGATTTGATTTTTCCTGCGGGGGAAGACTGGGATGAGTCAGGTAAGAGACTGAGCCATGCCTTGTCTAGTTTTTTCTTTTTTCTTTTTTTTTTCTTGTAATTTTTTGATGTATATATATTTTTTTGGGTATGTAGAAGAGTTTTAACAGATGTATTGTTTCCAACATGCAGACAAGGGAGCAGTGCGTCCGGCTGATGTACCGGTACCAGGGTGTCGTGGGGGTGTCTCGGTCACAGCAAATCCGACAATACTAGTGATAGGTATCCGGGAGGTTGAAAGAAACCTCCAAGGCCTTACGATGGGCATTCCTCCTTTGTGGAGGGGAGAAGTGCCTTTACATCTGTAGAGGCACACTGTGGGAGTACCGGAGAATATCAATTCTCTATTGAGGTGTGTAGTGCGTGCGGTGATGTGTTACTCGCAGCACAATGTAGCGAGGGGAGATTAGAGTCTCTCCGGTGATCATATTTTTGTATACCTTGTCAGGCGACGTTGTATGGGTGGAAAGACCCAATATTTTTCTCTTCTACATACTTTTTTGATGTAATACAAACATTTCAGTCACGCCATATATATATATATATA